>WBNM01002968.1:0-115648 GCA_013399055.1 Ramphastos sulfuratus
CGTGCCGTGCCGTGCCGGGCGGCTCCCTTGGCTCGGCGCCGCGCCGGGTCACGCCTGCCCGGTGCGCGGCGCTGGGCTCTTCCAGCCGCCCGCCGCGCCGCACCGCACCGCACCGCAGCCCCATGTCCGCGCTCCCCGCCGGTACCGACATCAAGAGGGCTCTGGAGAACAGCCCCGAGACCAACATCGAGGATGAGTTGCCCGACGGGCCGCCGCAACCGCGGCCCAAGAACTACCTGCTCCTCAGCATCCTCTCCTGCTTCTGTCCCGCCTATCCCGTCAACATCGTCGCCTTCGTCTTTGCCGTCATGGTGAGTAGCACCCCGCCGGGTGCCCAGACGACCTTCGCCTCGGGCGTTCGGAGGGGCGAACTCCTGCTCCCCGCACCAGCCCGGCCCCAGCCGCCGCGCTCCCACCCGGGACTCGCAGGAGCAGAGCGTGGCTGAAGGAGCTGTCAGGGTAACGGACATCCTTTTTAACTGCTTGTCCCGGGCGGCTGCGGGCAAAGTTTGGAGAGGCAGCGAGCCCGAGGGCATCCGCAGCCTCAGCGTGTCCACTTAGCGGAGGATACAAACTGTGGAGTGAAGGCAGTTGAAGTTTTCAGAGTAAGGGCAGGGAAATTCGTTACATCAACAGACTTGCACACTGAACTGGATACAGTTAGCTCCGTGTGGAAGTGGTAGCTGTGGAGCAGAAACCAGATTTGGAAAGGAGCAGATGTGATTTCTACTTCATCTAATTAAGTATGATAGAAGTAGCTTTTTTTTTTCCCAGTAAACAGGTTCTTTAGCCTGTACTACTTGCTAGAGTAATACACACAATAACAACTGTAGATTGTTAGCAAAAGAAAAACAAAACACCTTACAAAATTGAGCATTGCATACATTGAGAGAACAGCCTCCCTCCTGCAACCTGGAAATGTTTTGTGTAGTCCTTAATAATCCAGCAATCCTGTTAATTTCAAAAAGACTGTTAGAAGAGAATCTTCTTCTCTGAGTCAAAAGTTGCAGAGTCAGATCCAGACTTTTCAAATAGCATCCATGATCAGTAATACTGCAACATATTTCTGTTGTTTAGGAGCTGAAAAGGGTTTAAAATGTGTTGTGTAGTTTCATCCTTTTTTCTGACAGCCAGGCTGAAAAGGTAAGTAAAAATATAGTTGTTTCTTTTGCAATTAGGTATAAGAATAATGATCTATACCTAAAATACACTAAAGCACACTTTTAAAACTAGTGAGATTGATCAGAAATCACACTTAAATATTGGGATAAATACTTAAGCTTGAAAAATTACTTAAAGGGGCTGTTCCAAAATCATCTTCACAGCCTTTTTTGTCCAGATAAGTATTAGCTGTCACTTTTTTATATGTTTATTTGTTGTTAGGTTCACAATATGCTTTTTTCTTTGATTGAGAAGATTTGGTTCTGCTGTGGTACCCAGCATCCTTTCTGTCTGTGGACACTTAGGGTGTTATATAAAGTAATGAGAGCTGATGATCTGGGGCTGTGAGCATCTGTTCGCTGTGACAGTCCTTTCACCAAAGCAATAGGGCTGCACAGAAGTTAACTGTCAAGGGCAGAATCTGGCCTCTAAAGATTTTTACACCCCATATGGAGAAATCTCCACCTACGCCCCAGTTGAAGTTCAGGCAGGCTTTTGGAGTCAGGCTTAAGTAACTGTCACCAGGGGATATGTAGAAATCAGGGTGGGAAGAGCACTTCCTGAATGCTAAACAATCTGTGCAGGTATTCAGCTGCCCAATCCCTTGAAGGAGGAAGGCAAAAGCAATAAACTCCACTGTATGCAAATCCTTTCTGTTTCAACATTGTTCTTGCCTAAAACCTCTCCTTGCCCATGAAAATAACATCCAACTTCTTTTCCACAACCTGACTCCCCTGCAGTTTAGAGCTGCAGCCTGTAATTGCTCCATTAATCTCAACACCAGGTTCTGACATCTTAACCTATACTGGTTTTATTTCTATACTTTTGCTGGGATCTACATCCTTGCTCTCTCTCTGCTCAGCTTGTTGATAAGGGTTAACACTGAAGTACAAGAGGGAGGTATTCCTTTTCTTACAGAAGCTGCCTTTATAGCCTGCAAATCTTGCCTGAGATCTTATGTCAGAAAACACACAGACCCATAAAAGTGGTGTTCTCCATAAACTTCCTCTGCCTAGCATGGGCCTGGAGGGAAAAGTCCTGTTGCCATCTAGAGTGGCATGGTTCAGCACCCTGTTAGCTTGTGTCATGCCCTCCTTAAGTGCTCTCAATTCAGACAACGCTTCCACTCTAAAAGCAGAGTTCTAACACACCCCCCAATTAAATGACAGATATGTCTTCAGTCTCTTCTGCTGCCCCATTTACAACTCCAGCACTAGTTTCCTCACTTCTTTCTCACCTTTGGGGGCACAAACCTTGCCATTTCAGATCTTACCTCCTTGACTATATTTTTAGACTCAACCTCTCCCAAGTTCTCCCTTTTGCAATAATAACCTATTCTTGTTCCTTACCTCCCCTGTGAAAGAAAGCTCTTTCTCATGACAAGTGTAAGAGGATAGTGAGTAGGATGGAGATTTAATGGCATCATCATGTTGATACATTGGCATTACAAGAGCAGCCCCCTCAAACTAGCTGCTGGTCACTTGCAGGTGTGAGGATTGCTTGGCATTTTTAGCCAGTGGAGATCTGAATTCCCCATGGTCCTGGCTGGGTCTGCTGGCTGTAGGATTACTGTTCTCCTCAGTACTCTTCTGCAGTTCCAGCCAGAAGCCATCAGTTCTCCTGTTCCCTGTTGCTTCCAGCAGCTGTGTCATGTTGTGGTACCATTAGTTGGTAGCACTTAACCCCAGAGGTGCCTCACATGGACTGTCTCTGTTCTTTCTAACATAGGTGAGACCACAGGCATCAGAGCAGGAGCACAGGGTGCAGGGACCAAGTCAAGAGGTTGATATGATGGAAGACACTTCTCTGGCGGAAGGCATTGTGCCACTGAGCTCTTTGGCTCCTTATCTGCAGTGATGTCTTTTTCCCCTATTGTGAACCCAAAGAGCACTTAACCTGGCAGTGAACTGCCAGTTGTATCTGAGTCTTAGCTCTGGTGACCTGGCTGTATCTGATTAATGGAATCAGAGCTAGAAGGAGGCTAAGGGAGAATTCGAAAATTAATCAGACATTTCTAATACCAGCACTGAGGTCTGATGGCTGAAAAAATTTTCTTGGCCCTTCCCAGCACAGCACCTTTTGGTTGTCTTTATTTCAAAGATCTGTACATCAGACCAGTCAACTAATACCATAGGACCTTTGATGATTACTCACAACTTCAAAACAGTCTCTTAAAAGCTGTTTCTCCCTGATGGTTGGCTTCTAACTCCCTTTTTACGTTGACACATTTCTGTTTAATCATTTGCATGTTTCAAACAACATATGTGGTCAAGCTGTGACAATCTTGGCTCATCTGCCTCTGATAGTAACAAGTTCTTCAACTGCATTTGTTACCCTTGGATTCAGATGCCTTGTCTGTGTTTAGTTTCCCTCTGCAGAGACAAGTAGCAAGAGAGTGGTAGAAGCTGTGGGACAGCAAAGGGTAGAACTTGCTTTCTGAGGGGGATTGTAGTGAGCCTAATACAGTGTGCTGGCTTTGATCAGGTCAGTGACTAGCACAGTGACCAGAGCTCCTGTGCAGTTGTACCTCTCTTTATGTAGGAAGTTTGTTTGGGACACTTTTATTATTTTTACAACTCTTTTAAGGTAGCTTGTAGATACCTAAATGTCTGACATCATACAGAAAGGTCTGTCTCTACTTCAGGGGTATTAAACAAGGGTCATCAGCTGTTCTTACCCACTTTTGCATGGTTCTTATTTTTGTAAACTGGTGAGCTTCTCCTTTGCAACATCACTTTCACCCTGTTGCCAGAAACATAGAATCACACAGAATCACAGAAACATCCAGGTTGGAAAAGACCCTCAGGATCACCAAGCCCAACCTATGAAGTCCAGGGCTCGTTTTCATGCCACTATACAGCCTGCAGACCAAACTCCCCTCATTGTGTCCTGCTCATCAACTGTCAGCCCCATTTGACTGAAAGTAGAGATCAAGCCTGGTTCTGAATTGCTCTCTGAATCCCTCCTCTTTTTTCTCTTTCCCTGTAGGTTGTGCTAGTAGTGAGGAGTCATTGTGAGCCAGCATGTCTCCTTCTTCCATTGCTTTGAACTAGAGTGCCAGGGACAGCCAGATAAGGTTTGTCACAGCCTGGTTCATGGAAAGCCTAGAAAATATTGATCAGAGAACCTCAGTCTGATCTGCCTAGGTTTGTAAGAGATGTAGAGCAGGATTTCTGAAGTCATTCATAGTTCTTTCTGCTTTTGCGAGCAGTGCTTTGGGAATGTGAAACAGAAAATGCATGTTAAAAAGGGTTAATAGTTTGTAGCTAATTCAACAGATTTCTGTTCATATGAGGTTAAACTGTTTCATTATTGAACTGAGAATATCTTTTTATAAATAGATGTGTGTGAACCTGGTGAAGTCACTGAGGTTGCTCAAGTAAATAAGCAGCTGCAGAACTCTGGCTTTAATATAGTTTATGACTTCATAGTGAGCAAGGTAGCAGAAACCTGAGAAATCCTATGGTATTAGGGTGAAAATGACTGAAACTTGTTTCAAAAGTTGGACAGGCCAAATGTGGCACACTTGCTGTATTCTGTATATATTGCCTAGCTCTTGGAAATTAACACATGTGGCATTTAAGGCTTTGACAGTTAATGTTGCCCATCTGACTTGGAAAGCTGAAAGCTTCATCCAGAGGGCCTTTGAAGCAGGTAGAAGTAAATTATTTCAAAGAGCTTTGCATCAGACCCCAACCACTCCTCCAAACCTCTTCTTTTTCCTTCAATGCTGTCTAATTTATGCTATTTAATTTAAACCTCTTAATAAAGAAACTTGTCTTCTTCCTGTCTCTCCCAAATCCTCTTCTTTATCATTAATGTTATTTCCCTTCCCTTCATCATGACATTATTTATTGAAGTGCAGAGAGTGAATTATTTATTCAATACCTGCAGAAGTCACATGGACATTCTCCAGACTTCCTAAATAACCTTAGTAAAATTGCACAGAACTGCAGGCTGCTGCTGCCAAGTCTTGCTTACAAATGTCTTGGTCTCAAAACCACATGTGGGGAACTAAGTTTAGAGTGTTTGCAGGACCAGTCTCCAGACATCATACAAAGTGAGCTCTTTGCTGGATGGGGAGGACAAAGTCAGGGCTGAGGTGTTAGTGATGCTTCTCCATATAGCCATGCTCACGTTCATAGTTGCTAACAGAGGCAGCAGGAAAAGTCAACTTCCTCAAGACCAAGCCAAGCCACATTTCTCTGATACTCCTTTTATTTACCTTTCCAAATGTATTTTGACCAAGCCTCAGAAAGCTCTTCTTCTGTAGACAGGACTGCTGAAAACAGTGGAGTAACTTAGATGAAAGGAACTGCACCAACCACCCTTTGTAACAGGAGGCCACACTGGTGGAGAATCAGAGGTGACATCACCTTATCTATGTCTTTTGTGTCTGTTTCTCATTTGAATTTATTCCACTTTCTCCACTATATCCTTTCAGTCTGCTACCCAACCTCAACAAAATTTGACAGCAGAGCACAGGTAACAGCAATATTCTTTAGGGAAATAAAACAGAGAAATGTTTAGGCATGTAGGCTTCCAGGAAGAGAAGAAATGTATCAGTGCTCTCTTTGAGGGCAAGAGTGCATCAGCAGCTCAGCCTTTCTCAAGACACCAGAGAATAAAGTACCTGCACTTATCCTTGAGATGCAGTTCCAGCAATACAGGCTTCATTGCTTTTGGGACTGTCTTGGCAGGAGCAGTCTTACTGCAGTGCTAACAACAAGGCTGCATCTAGGCCATTAACTTCTGTGTGCTCACTAATTGACAGAACACACACAGATAATGTCCCTGATTATTTTTCTCCTCAGCTCTACAACAATACTTACATCCTCTGAAGTTCATTCCTTTCCTGTTCCCCACAGCCTCAGATCTTCACTGTTTTAAGCCATTCTGTCTTTGCTACAAAAAGTGATTCAGAACTAAAGCACTTTTTTAATAATCTGATTCCCCAAGGAATTGTGCTGAGATAGTTCAATAGTGTGATCTGATAAAGAAGTCTGGACTTGGTGTCATACTTCTATGATCTCAAACTCTCCTGATCTTACAAAATAGTTCATAGTAGGAATACTCTTTTTAAAATGTCTTTGATAACATCTTATTCTTGGCAAAAAGTTGTTACAAACTTTGTTAGACTCATATTCTAGAGTTCTTTCCAGTGAGGGTGGTGAGACACTGGCATGGGTTGCCCAGGGAGGGTGTGGATGCTCCCTCTCTGGAGGTGTTCAAGGCCAGGTTGGATGAGGCCTTGAGTGACCTGTACTAGTGGGAGGTGTCCCTGCCTATAGCAGGGGGTTGGAACTAGATGATCCTTGAGGTCCCTTCCAACGTAAACCATTCTATGAGTACTCTGGTGCTCCTTTTACTGATTATTTTCTTTTAAAAATACAGTCTGGTTAAATAAAAAAACAAAGTCAGAAAAACCCACAGCCTGATTCACAAAAGACCTGAAGGTCAGAGTGGTCCTATCACACTTTGCAATCTCTGCATGTAATGAATACAAAGCATCTGCCAAATCATGGCTGGCTAGAGATAAACTCAAACATGTTGAGATAATATCCATATGTGTGATGCATACCTCAGGATGTATATGATAATAATTATCAGTGTGCTCCAAAAATGGAAGAGGACAGAATCTCAAGGCCACAAAGATGGGATTCAGAGTTTTTTTTCAGAGAATTATTTCACCACCACTGCCTACTGCTTCTTCAAACTTTGTTTTGAAAAGTGAAACACTGGAAAAATAAGGAAGGAGTGAGCAAGCTTTTTATAAGAAGTTTTCCTGAGGCTTTCTGTAAAAATGCAGCCTAGATATGCTCCTTTCCATGCTTGTGGTCCTGCAAAACATGAGCATTTATTTCACTGCTTGTGAAGTGGCAAACAGTTCACAGATACAATCTTTGGAGAGATAAAAACTACCAATAAATGCACTAGGTGGATTAGAGCTGGTTTGATAGCTTTTATGCTGATGTATTCAAGAAAACTCATCATACAAATACAGCCTCACCACTGAAAACAAAAGAGCTGTAGCTGCAATGAAATTATCATAGTATAGTTTAAGTTGGAAGGGACCTTAAAGCTCATCCAGTTCCACCCCCCTGCCATAGGCAGGGACACCTCCCACTAGAACAGGTCGCTCAAGGCCTCATCCAACCTGGCCTTGAACACCTCCAGGGAGGGAGCATCCACAACCTCCCTGAGCAACCTGTGCCAGTGTTTCACCACCCTCACTGGAAAGAACTTCCTGAGCAGTAAATCTACTGGCAATGACCAGAGTAGTAGACTGTCTTGCCTGCTCACCTTGGACTGCTGGCACTGGACGTTTATTTCCAAGAGGCAAGTCACCATTCACTGAAATCCTTTCTGCTGTACCCATGTACTCAGTTAGTTCAAAGCAGTACTTGTGGTTTGGGTACGGAGATCTGTTGATTTAAAAAAAACCCAAAAAAGTCACAAGCTCTCTGTTTTTCCTTCCACAGGCTTTAAACAGTTATAACCAAGGAGATATAGAAGGGTCAAAAAGACTGGGTCGCAACGCGCTCTGGGTGGCTGTGGCATCAATCATCATTGGCCTTGTCATCATTGGAATCTATTGCGTAGTTCATTTCACAACGGTAAGCAAAACACTGCTGGTTCTGATGCAAGTGGTTCTGCTCTGTGCCCAGAATGCAAAAAGCAACTCATGTACCAATTGATGTTAAAATTGAGAAGTGCCTGTGTGTTTGCCAAAAAGGCAGTTCTTGCTTGTTTCACAATGTAGAAATTCTCTTGTCTGTGGCTAAATGCAAGCGACTGTGTCTTAGCAGCAGTGGGCTTCTAGAAACTCTTCCATAGGCTTTCCCAATTCAGGCCAGTTGCTTTTTGGTTTTTTAAAGCCATAGAATGGTTTACGTTGGAAGCGACTTCAAAGATCATCCAGTTCCANCTCCAACAGTTTGATGTCCTTCTTGTGTTGGGGGCTCCAGAACTGCACACAGGACTCCAGGTAGAGTCTCACAAGAGACCCTCATTTTCACTATCTGCAAGATCAATCCATAGAGATTTTGAGATTTCAGGTAACAGAGTCCCCAAGTGCCACTTTTCATAATCTGTCCAATGTATCTTCAGCAATCAACTACTATTTTATTGTTTGATATTGAGATGAACATAACTACATCAAAAGTGACCACAAAGGTAATTTGGACCTGGCTTGCTCTGAGATAAGGTCTTTCACTCTCCATGCTGTGTAACTGATTTTGGACACCTGGAACAATAGCAAAAGCAACTCAACAAATTAAACTCTGTATACATTGTGTTTACCCAGGAGGATTATAAACTTATCTGGAAAAGAAGACAAAAATAATTAGAGTATTGATATCCTTTCTTAATGTGTTCTTTTCCCCATAGTAATGTGCAAGTCCCAGGAAAAATACCTGATTTAAATCACTTTATTGTTGCTTGGTTTGTTGGTAGACTCTTTTAGTGCACTGCACTAATGTATGTATAACCTATAAACAGAGATCCTCTCATCCACCACTGAAATGCAAGTATCTCCAGGCAGCAGAGTGGAGTAACTGCTTAAACATTCACGCTGCTGTCAGGCAAAAACTTGGAGTACCCCATGCTGGACTGCAGGGAAGGCAGTGGAAAAAGGGTCCATTTCTGTAGGATATTAGTGGATGGTGCCACAGAATCCAAAGCTTACTGTATATCCATTAATTTCCCATGCATTTTGCAAGCATTGACTCGTTTTGGTTCAGCTTGTGTTCAGTTTGCTCTCACAGACTGAAAACCAAGTAACTTCAGGCAGGATGTGCCAAGTCTTGTAACTGACAGCAGCAATAAATTCCTCTGCTCGCCTCTACTACCTTACTCATCATTTCTCAGACAAGGATAGCAGCTCAGTATATATATATGGGGTTTTTTAATGTAGGAGGAGAGAAGGGCAGCCTGAGGAGTGGCAGACAACACTGACCTGAAGCATTCACACTAACTAGGGCACACTACCAATGTTTAGCTGCAGTCAGCATTTCACTTCTGCTGCAGTAGGATCATGCGTGCCGAATGTGTCTGCCTCTTTGTGCCCACCCCCAGCTATTGGTGGTACTTAGCACTTCACATGTACCTAGTACTTGTAAGCACCTTCTCCCTCTCCTGTCCTCCAGGAAGTAAGCAGCAGTACATCAGTGTAATACAACTTGATGGTCTTTTCTTAAGTTCTGTCTTTCAAGGATTTTTAAAATCAGTTAGGTGCTTTTTTTCAAGAGAAGAATCTCTTGTCTTAGATGGAAACATTGCCAGGTGCCTGGGAGCCCTCAGCACACTGCTGGGATATTGATTTCTGCACTCAGTGACTAGTTTCTATAGAATTCTCTTGGCCAGCTGGTACTTAAGAGTTTTGTGAGGATTCAAGGTTTACTGGATTCTCCCTGCTCTCTGGCTTTCCACTCTCTTTACTACTCCTTTTCTCCTTCTCACCTGTCACCCTCCAAAGAACCCTCACTTCTAGGAAAGTGTTTGATGGGAGCAACGATCTTCCTCTGCTATGAGAATGAGTGAACAGCAGCACTCAGCTGGCCTTTGCAGTTGCCTGTCTGAGTCCCCATTGTTGCCTTACTCTTGGACATTTATATTTCATACTAAATTGCCTTTGTGTTTGACATGCCACCCACCAGTGTGGATGGCATTGCTTGGCCCATGCAGTTCTCTCACACCCATTCATACCCCTGGTCATGAATATTTACTGACAGCCACTTTGCACTCTGCTAATGTGAAGTGATTGTAAATTACCTGTATGATAACTTTAATATATATGCTTCAGTATTAGTAAGACAGTACAAAATAGCTTTAATAGAATAATAAGACAGTCAGTCTTGTAACTTGATTTGAATACTATTAAGCACAGAACTGATGTTTCCATGACCTGCACATGCATTTCTCCTGAAAGTTAGGCTTCAGCTATACATATGAAAACTTTGACTCTTCCATTGTGGTGTTTACTCATCAGCTACTATATTAACCTGCTGACATTCCTGTCACTTCTTTTGATCTTCAAAGGATAACAAGTCTCACTGTAAATTACCATCAGGAGTACAACCTTTTATTCTCCTTCTATGTTCTTACATATCTCTCCCTAGAACTCCTCACAGAGGTGTTACTTGAGTATTCATAAACCCTTTGATAAATTTCACTAGCTCATTCTGATTTATCCATGCTCCTGCTGACAGTATCAAAGATGCAAGGTGTAATGAGTTTGAGGGCTGGATGCTCCTTAGGGGTTCTTCCACAGCATCCTGAGTCAGAGTTTCTTGAAAGCAGCAAACCTGAGACATCCAAGTCAGCTTGGCAGGAGGGAGTTTCTATCAGTTGTTCCACAACTTTTCCTCTTGGTACAGAAGCTTGGTTCAGGCTCAGCTGGCTCTGAAGTCTTCTTCAAAACCTTCTCCCAGGGGGCTGGTTACACATGTACTGAAGGATCTGCAGGCCAAGAAGAAACCTATCTCATCTTGCCAGAAGTCACAGACTTCAGGGCTTCCCCTTCATGGAAGTCCCCTTCAGCTCTTTTCAAGTGTGGTTTTCAGTTGTTCATTCTTTGCTTTGTAGACCTCAGGCACTCTCCTTTGCAGAGTCTCTGTGAAGACCTTGTTGGTCTCCTCATTGTTCACCCTGATGGTCTGCAGTCTGCTCACCTCCTCCTGAAGCCCTCATCCCTGGAGACAGTGCTCCAGACAGAGTACAACTCTCACCAGACAGGTCTTCAACATCTCAACCCCAAAGACAGGCAGCAGTCAGACCTGTAGCTGCAACCTGGACTGCTGCATCCTCCTTCTGAAGTTCCATCTTGGTCAAGGCTTCCAATATGCCAGGCAGTTGCTCCAGCACGTTTGGGGACAGTGCTCTGTGGCTTAGCCCCACCACTGTCACACAGTTCCAAGTAGTCCTTTGGTGTCTTCAACAGAGTTTCTGCATTTCCTTCTGTGCAAGCTCACAACTTAATTGCTAAAACCCCTTTGCCACTTCTGAGCATCTCTCATCGAAACCACTGGGGATTGAGCCCTGAAACACTTCTTCATCTGGATGTAGAGTCCTTCAGCTTTCCTTCACTAGAAAGCAATTTCCTCTCTATGAATGGTGTTTCTAGAGGACCAATTCCATGAGGTCAGTGACTAGCATGCTGAATTTCAGTAGCCTATGAGTATCAAAACCATAGGCCTATTAAAAATTCCAACCAAGGTTACCATTTCTTCCCACATCTCCTCTCCAGGCTTTTCAGAACCCAAACCACTATATATTCCATCTGTGCTTTAAGCAGAGTTGAGGATAGCTCCCATGGTACTCCACAGGTCTCAGCCATGAGGAAAATGTTTAGTCAGAGGTGTTGAGGGTAGAAATGGTAGAAGCTGCAGAGAGAGGAAGAGCAGGAAATTCCCACTTTGAACAAACAGTGACATTATACCCCCAATAACACTGCCAATACCAGTAGGCTTGGGAAGAGAGAAGACTTTCACTTCTCAGAAAATCCCCACCCCTGAGCTCTGAGCTTCATTCCATGACTTCCTTGATTTACTCAGTTGCAGAACAACAGCAGCACAGCAATAACAGCAGGTGACTCCTACCTCTGTGTGGAAGAAACAGCCTTGACTTTGGCATTTTGAAGATTTACTCAGTGCTAAGCCAACTTGGGGTTTCTGCTGCTGCCTTGGAGAGCCTCATTTGTCTTTAACACTGGCATGTTATCTTTAGCAAACATGTATTAAGATATGTAGTGATACATATGTAAATACATACATATGTACGTGTGTAGCCTGGAACAGGGCTCACCAGCACTTGGGAGCCATCTACCTTGTGTGTTCAATGACTCAGAATGCAGGCAAGGGGAAGCTGTTGCTTGCATCACTGGAGTTAACCCAGCAATAAAACTCCTCTGTCTTGATCAGTGTAAACTGCTGTGTTCCTCATTATGCTGAGGAATCACTGAGTGTTAAGCTGTGGTGTGTGCTGAATCTGGGCTGTCCCTCATTCCACACTAGGCCAAATTTATTCTTACTCCATTCTGTAACTTGGGCTCTCTCCTGTCAGCTTCTCCTCCACTCCTACCCCACCAGTCCTGAATGTGGAATTAATTTTCACTGCTTGCTTGGGTGTAACTTAAACTGGTATTGGTGTCACCACTGAGCCTAGCTCTGCACATGTGCCCATAGGCATGTTATCCAATGGGAACTGCAAAGGGACATATTTGTCTCCCATAAGGAGACATCACCACAAACTGGAACAGCACCAAGCTGTGTGCCATAACCTGCCTGTGGCCCTAATTGTCTCTAATATGTCCAGTTAGAGAGTGAATGGGTAATGACAGGAAACACTCAGCTGTGAGCCACAGCCTGAATCCTGCCTCTAGTTCTGATGTCCTCGTCTTAAGAAAGATGTGTTACATACACAAAAAGAGAGAGAGCCTGCAGTGTATGAACAAAACCTTTATATGTGGACAGACAAAACAGACACAATCTCTTTGGCTTGGGAAAGAAAGACTTAGGAATCTAAGGGAGTGAAATAAAGAGTGAAACAAAGAAGTACTTTTCCATGTGATGTACGATGCAGCTGTAGGACTTATTCCTTCTGGTTGCTGTGGATACAAAAAAAAACATAAAAGATTTGAAACAGCAATGAGTGAAGTTACCAGAAAAATCTTTAATGCAAAGATGCAGATATAATCTCAGGCTAGGAAACTTCCTAAGCTGCAGATTTCCAGAGCTGGAAGACAGAAAAGAGAGAAATATCATCCTGGACATAATAGAAGGACCAGATATTGCCCTGGACATAGCAAAGGGAGAAATATCACCCTCATCCCATTGCTGGGTTTGCTGCACAACCTGTTAGTAGTCTGAAACAGTCTGCAGCTTCTTACAGCACATACATTTTTAGACCCTCTAGTGTCTGAGTGACACTTGGCAATGCTGCTCAGAGCTCACACGAGGGTTTTTTTTCCCAAGTGAGACACAAAGTGTGTCATATCAAGACCATGCCTTTTGTGCACCTCACTGGTTCTCTTCAGTTTAGGCCAGTAGGAGTGAGTCAAGTAGAAACATGGAGAATTAGTAAGAGGTGTTAGTGTGAAGTAAAGACACAAGTGTTGGTTGTTTTTTGTAGAGCTCTGACTGAGCCACAGTTTTGGTATGAGGAAAGGTAGCCAAAGTACTAAAGGAAAGGAATACAAGAAATGAGGATGCTCAGAGGGCTGGAGCACCTCTCCTATGAGGACAGACTGAAAGAGTTGGGGCTGTTCAGTCTGGAGAAGAGGAGGCTCTGAGGTGACCTTCTTGTGGCCTTACAGTATCTGAAGGGGGCCTACAAAAAAAGCTGGGGAGGGACTTTTTAGGATATCAGGTAGTGACAGGCCTAGGGGGGATAGAGCAAAGCTGGAGGTGGGGAGATTCAGACTGGACACAAGGATGAAGTTCTTCAGCATGAGAGTGATGAGAGCCTGGAATGGGTTGCCCAGGGAGGTGTTGGAGGCCCCATCCCTGGAGGTGTTTAAGGCCAGGCTGGATGAAGCTCTGGCCAGCCTGATCTAGTGTGAGGTGTCCCTGCCCATGTCAGGGGGGTTGGAACTAGATGATCCTTGTGGTCCCTTACAAACCTAACTGATTCTATGATTCTAAACTCCTGTCAACAGACCAGTGTCCAAGACCTGTAATTCACACCAGAAGTTCATTGTCTATTTGGAACTTCAGGGCCACAGGCAGAAATGTCTTCTGGTGATAACTGACATGAGAAGGGTAGTTGTGTCCTGTGACTCTGGAATTTCCACTATGATATTTTAAAGCTTTTGTAGACTGGTGTGAACTTCTAACCCTTTCTTTAACCTCACTTGATCTAGAACTTCACCCCAGGGAGGCCACAGAAATACCACCTGTCAGCATGGCTTCAGAGGAAGACAGACAGACAGCTGGGCTGTATGGAAAGTCCTGGCTTATACTGTTTCATTATCAGTAGGGTCTTCATTCAAGCACTGGTAATTACTGAGAGAAGGAAGAGGAGAAAGCTTTTAGACTGGTCGCCAGGGACAGGTGGATACAAACACTTTTCTTGCTACCTAGAAGTAATTCTTCAAGGGAAAAGACATGTGGGATTATTTTTAACATCTCTGCTATCCCCTTCCTGAGGCTCTCAAGAGCCATTTCACTGACTGTCTCTCAGAGACAGTAAAGTGAGTGCCAGTAAAATGACCGGAACTACACAGCCAGCCTGCAGATCTTTACATTGCCAATCCTGTTCTCTGTGCCCTACCACAGGGAAAAAAAAGAGAGTCAAGGAGCACTACCTGCCTTCAGCTGCAGGGACTGACCTGCCAGTAACTGGCAGAGCACAGTCATTCCTCCTGTCTTTTACCCACATTAATTCTTGGTTCATTCTGCTGCTTCAGTAACTTGATACTCTACTGCTTTTTACTGGATTTGTAAAATGGAAGAGCTGAAAGCCCTCCACCTGCCTGTCAAAGGTGTTTAGTCATCTTAGAGGCTGAGTAGTGGGCAGACTCACTTAGATGGCCAGAGGCAATGTGATTACATCAGCTTCATTTCCTCAGCAAACCACATTAAAAACTCTGGCCCAGTTGTTTCATCTGTGCATGGAGGAAATGTCCCCACAATAGGTTCTGCCCACTGGAGTCCCGAGTAGCATCCAAGAGAGAGTCAACAAAAGAGTCATGCTCTCTGCAGGATATAGTTACTGTTTAGTGCTTCATGTCCTAAATTCCTCTTTAAGGAGCTGCTGAAAGGTAGCTGCTTGATGGAGAAGGTATCTCCAACACCAGCAGAGAGCCCAGCAGCCAGGGACAAACCAATGAGATAAGTACACCTCCTAAGGGCACTATCTGAAACCTGCTTCCAATGCAGGGATTTGAGGGATCTTTCCTTTTCCAATGCAGAAGCATAAGAGAGGTTGCTCAATCTTTTTAAACAGCAGTCATGTATTGCTGTTGTATTTCCTGAGCTATCTACTGCTGAAAGTATTGTTTGTGGCTGGCTGGTTTGTGCACCACTTCAAGGAAGCAGAGATGCTGTTGGTCTCATGCATCTTTGTCAAATGCAAGCCCATTGTATTGGCTTAGGTAAGCCAGTTTAAAAATGCAGTTTGGATTGACAGATGACCAGTGTCATTAGAAACTTAGCTCTCTGATTCAAAACTGTATTGAACCACTAATCTAGAGGGATGTTTAAGAGAACAAGTGCCACTAATGTAGCATAATGTATCCATTAGATCTGTAGAATTAATAATTTAAACTCACGAGGCAAACTCTCTTTTTCCTCCTTTAAAAATACATATTTCTGTGTCCTTGCAGCATGCTATCTGAAGACCAGGACTGCACTTGGAGGATATCATCATGTAAATCTCAAGAGGGGATAAAGAAGAGGAGAAGGAAACCCTTCATTCCAGACTGTTAGATCTGACCTTACAAGTCTGCAGAGGCATGTTGCTGGTGGATGAACTGATTGTCCAGTTAGTTAATCAGCATGGCGTGACCAGGTTTTCAAAATCATTTATTTATAAGAAACCCTCAGTGTAAAGCAGCACTTTCTCTTTTACCCTAGTGTATAATAAGATCTTACCCTAACAACTCCCTTTTCTTTCTCATTTACATGGAATGTATGCTGGATCCATGACGTTCCCTGGCTGACCCTAGCCAGACAAAGCCAACCTATCTAGACTGTTGATAGTGCACAATGTAAGATCTGATGCACAGCTCGCTGAAGCTAGTAGAACAACTCCTGTTGCCTGCAGTGGGTTTTGGATCAGGCCATTAAGGATTTTTTTTATTACTTTAAAAGAGTCTCAACATAACACAGCTGTAACCATGGGTTTGTGATCTTATCCTGCTATGTGATTTTATAATGCCGTGGGCATACTCTGACTCAGCAGCTGCTTTCTTCTGTCATCCTCAGCTTTCAGGTCTTTACCTTGGATTTTTAACCACCTGGGACCGATTTCAATCACTTGATTAGTAAGAGACACTCTTCTTCCATAGCATCCATATTTATTTTCATTTTGTTGTCTTTTGTTGTTGAACTCCCTTGACTGAGCTCCAGTCCTGCATTTGACTTGCACTGATCGTATTTTCCTCTTTAAATGTCACCTATGTAAAAAGTTCCTATTTTTTTTTTATCTGCCAGAAGGTCTTTTTAAATAGATGTTGTTCTTCATCCCTTCTGTTATCTAGCAAGTCACATAGTCTCATTGTCTTCTGCTTTGCTCATGCCTTTTTTGTTTAGTTTATCCTCTCATCTTGCTATGAGTAGTCTATGTATCAGTGCAGTTAGAGATGGACAGACTTCTGTGCCCTTACACATACACTCTTGCTGATCCTAACATGTTACTCAGTGGACAGCCACAGGTTACAGAATCTGCCTCTGAATTACTGCAGTTTCTTGGTACTTTATGAAAATGGAGCAGGGGACAGCTGATTTTTAGTAGCTGAACACATTTTAAAAGAATACCTTTGTTTTGCCACACCAATATTCCATGTTTAAAGGAGTAAGCTCTGGTTAAGGCAGATGGCTACATCTTCAGCAGTTGTCACTCCATTTGCTCTAATTGTCACTGCATCTTCAAGCAAGTTATGCCAAATTGCTCTTCTTGCACTGACAAACATTTGGACTGACTACCCAGAAATGCATGGGAGTTTTGCAGGTGCAAGTGAGAAAAGAATCATGCCTGGCAGGAGTACAACTACCTATTAAAAAAGAAAAAAAAAATAAAAAGTCATCTCCCAGAAACCTTTACCTGTTAAAACATATGCCTGAAAGTAGCATGTATTTTCTGTGCCTTGATATTATACTTCTAATGTGCTTTTTTGCTTTTCTTTCTGCCAAATTCTGTTTCTCATTGAAGTCAGTGAGGCATCACCTATCCTTAATGACTACAGTATAAAACTTCATGAGCACTGGGTGGAATCAGTTGATTTCTTCAGCACTTACACTCATTTGCCCACGTGGAAATCTTGCCACTGTTTGAAGAAGTGAGAAGAATTGGCTGTTCTGTGAACTCCTCTTTGGTTTTTGAATACTCTTTCAATGGTCTGATATGTCTTGTGGGACTTTTAGTAGCTTGCCTTATCAGATATGATAGAACTGTCATTGAGAAGTGGAATAAAATTACTTTTAATTCATGTCCATTCTGTTATGTGGGAAGTGTCTTTCCTGAGTTTTGTGGCCTCTTCTGTTTTAAAGAGAAATATCCCATTTTCTAACACCTTGCACAACTCCAGAATAAAATTAATCAGAGCAAAGCAGGATTTCTGGCCTATATAATACTGTCCAAGCAGTGTGCACTGTAACTACTACATCCAGAAGTTGCTAGGGATCAGTTAATGCTCAGAATATCAGCAATGTAAGCTTTTTGCTTCATTTTCAAAATAGCATCCAGAAAAAGTGTTGAGGCCTTTTCAAAATAGGCCCTTGGTGATCTCTTTGGGGCTTTCCTACCATGAAGTCAAAGTGGTCAAATGACATCACTAAAGGAGATTTCTCAGCAGGTAGCAGAGGTCAGATTTCCACCACCATGAATTGCTGGTATCAAAACTATTGGATTGCTGTAGTAAGTTTTCTATATCAGGGTACTAAAAATCAAGCTGTGTATAGAAGGTTTCATCTTTCTGCAAAATACTGAAGTCCAGTACTGTAACCCACAGCTAGGGGTTGGAGAGGGGAGAAAGACTTCCAGAGTTGCTCGGGCACTAGAAGGTAGGGATGGTTCGAAAGTGCCTAACAAAGATTTAGATCAATAGGAGCCTAACTTGTTCAGATGCTTTTGAAAGCCATACTGGAAATTTAACTTGCACCTTAATGCTCATAAATATCTTTGAAGTCTTGCTCTTAATATAATTGGGAATTGAGCCATTGTATCTTCAGTGCTTCTGAAGATAAATGTTGCTACCTTACAGTGCTATTGATTGGTATAAAAATAAAGGCTTTATATTAAACCACTTAATGTGACAGAGACAGGGTGGGAATGCAGCAGTTCCTCTAATGTCCTTTAGTGCTTCTGTGTCATAGGTAATCTTACTTTTGCTTTACTAATGTACTGGTATCCATTCTCTTCATTTATTTATGTTTACATAAATTTTCAACTATGCTTGAGAAGTGCAGTCAAACACAGCTTGTGCTGGAAGTGAATATGGCCCTTGTGCAACCAAATTCTGCTGCAGGTGTGACAGACCCATACAAAGAGAGGCATCAAACACAGAGAAGCTAAATGGCATCTTACTGCCCAGATCAGCAAGCCCCCTGGTGACAGCAGTGGGTGCTGAAAGCAGAATGTGGTTGTCTGACTGAAGAATTAGTGCCCGCTGAAGACCTGCTATATATATGTGCTGAATAATGTTAATGAGGGAGCTGGGACTCTGAGGGAGCTGGGGTTGTTTAGTTTGAAGAAGTGAGGGCTGAGGGGAGACCTCATTGCTGTCTACAGCTACCTGAAAGGATGTTGTGGAGAGGCTGCTGCTGATCTCTCCTCAAAGATAAACAGTGATGAAACAAGAGGAAACAGCCTCAGACTGTGACTGGGTAGGTTTAGACTGAGCATTAAGAAATATTTTTTCCCAGCAAGAGTGGTCAGGCATTGGAATGAACTTGCCATGGGAGCTGGTTGAGTCACCAACCCTGGATGTGTTTAAAAGTCGTTTGGATGTGGTACTTGAGGATATGGATTAAAGGTGAACTTTGTAGAGTAGGGACATTGGACTTGGTGATCCTGGGGGTGTTTTCCAACCAGAATGTTTCTGTGATTCATTGAGGGGGGAAGGGGTGTGAGGTGAGCAGTAAAACATACTTCAACTCAACATCCATGTCCTGGCCAGGTGAACAGAATCTTCCTTGCACAAAGCTGCTCCAGGCTTCCATTTTTTTGGACGCAGTCCTTCTGCGTGCTGAAGGCACCAGCTAATGCCTGAAGTCCAGCTCTCTTTTCCTTCCTGCATGTGTTACAGGCAGAGACAGATGGAAACTTGAAATTGCTGGCCTCAGCTCCTGGATCATGTTAGTATCTTTCGCTTCTTACAGGGCAGCTGCATTCTGCAAAACAGCAGCGTGCATGTATCTTGATATGTAACCCTAGAAGAAGGCTTCTAAATATAAGAGGAGTTTCTTTGCTGCTGTATGAAGGGGGTCACCCAGACTCTTAAACAGCTTGTGGTGTATGTTTCATGAGATTGCACAGCAAAAAAAAAAATCCCAAAACCCAAGGGGACAATATGAAATTAAATTCTTAGGGTGTTTCTCTGTAGGCACACCCAGGAGTTTACAACTTGTAACTTCAAGATCAGCACTGGCTCTTCAATTTATCTGGCTGCAATCACAATCCATGAACAGTGTGGCTCAAGGCTCCAGAAGCTGTCAGTTTTGTATCTGGTATCTTTGGATATGTGCCACAGTGTGAACTGTCTTGTGCCTCTCAGCCTGGACATAAGTTGTATCTGATTGCTACCACAGTGCCCATCACTCTCAGAATCAGTCTGGATGCATCTGCTTCACTCTTTAGGCTCATTTCCTTCCTGGGCCCTCACTTTGTCTGTCAGTTGTTTAAGATGGATTTTGTTACTGCTTTGCATCAGTAAGGGAGAGACTGGGTCATCCTTGGCTGCCCAGGGAGGTGGTAGAGTCACGGTCCCTGGAAGTGTTCAAAAAATGTGTAGACACAGCACTCTGGGACATGGTTTAGTGGATATGATGTTGTTGGGCTGGAGAGTTGGACTTTATGATCTTAGAAGTCTTTTCCAACCTTTATGGTTCTATGGTCTTCCCTGGTCCTTGCTCCCTCCCTGGAGGTGTTCAAGGCCAGGCTGGATGAGGCCTTGAGTGACCTGTACTAGTGGGAGATGTCCTTGCCTATGGCAGGGGGTTGGAACTAGATGACCCTTGAGGTCCCTTCCAACCTCACCATTCTATGATTCTATGGTCTTCCCAGTGAGGTTTTACTTTGTGTGCACACAAGCACAGCAGGATGCATTTGAAGGCCTGGATTCCCTAAGGCAAGGCCTTGTCACCAAACTTTCATTCCTCATAATGGGGTAAATTAAGGGGAAGTTGAGTAGATGACCTACCCAGACTTTGAAGAAGGTACATCCAGGCAAAGTAAGAGCCATCAGAAGGCCTGTGCAGGGCAGTCTGTATGACTGCTGCCTAACCTACAGCCTTCAGTTTTTCATGGGCAGTACCTTCAGACTGAAGTAAGACACGAACATTGATTTCTTCTTGCTATCTTCCCATCTCCAACCTTATTTTTAACCAGCAGGTCTCTGAAGGTGTGCAGTGCTTCACTGGAGCAGAGGAGCTGAGAGGGATGCAGTGGTCTGTGAGTGGTTTTCAGGTGGACTCACAATTTCCCACTCCCCAAGGACAAGGGCATGATCTGCACACACAGCAATGGCATGCGGCCCTGAAATGCGAGTGAGCCTTAGAGGAGCCTGCCCATCTTCTTCTGCAGCACTCCCTGGCAGCCTGGCAAAATGGGCTGAATTCAGAAGGCACCTAAAAGGAGGAGAGGGGGTTAGAAACAGATCAAACAGCCAATGTAAAGATGGAGGAACCAGCTTGGCAACCTAGGGTAGAACGCTATATTGAGAAATTTAACCAGAAGGTTTCTGCAGTTAAATTTATCCTGTCTTGAGCTCTAGAATAAGTTCTGCTGCTGCTACCACCACCACCTAACTCACTCTCCACAGTACAGAAGCCACAAGAAGCACTCGTGCATGTGTCCTTTCTAACATGATTTATGGCATATCTTAATTTGATCTACCAGCTCCTAACTGAGGGCTCTTCTGGTTTTGTCATATCTAGCTGTAGGGCTGAGTCAGCTTCTACTTCATGTGCAAAGACTTTTGGATAAATAAGCTTACATGTCAAGGAAAAAGAACATTTTGCCAGATATCAACTGATCCATCAGGACTTTAAACTACACAGTCTGAGACTTTAGGCCCCCTGCATTTCTCTTTCAACACATACTGTGGGGTATGAGAAGAGGAAACTCCACTGAAATGAAGGGATACCACCAGAGCAATGGTAATTGTGAGCTGTGAGACCCTCATGGACACATATCAACCAGTGTTCAGCAGGATCTTAGCTGCCTTTTGATTTCAATCAACTCCTGGAGATAACCTGAACAGTGAAAATGCAATCCTGGCCTAGAGTACAAGTGGCTGGTGAGTGCCCTCCCTTCCTTGGAGCTAGCAGAAGAGTTTGGTTTGACTTTTTGTGCCTGAAAGGTTTGTAAGACCATTCTTCACCCCATTTACACAGGTCTCTCCTGACCTCAGATCTATCCTGTTTGGACCTTCCTTTCTATAAAACTGAGTCAGCTGATGACCACAGAGGGTAAGTGATACCTCCAAAGGGGCGGAGGGACTCAGTAGTAAAGATGTTATTTCACTTGACCCCTCAACCTGTACAGCACCAAAAGTGCTTTGTCATGGTTGGTAGAACTTTCACAAAGTCTTATGATCTTAGAAGCCAGGAACCAAAATGCCTTAATTTCTGAGACAGAAGCTCTGTGTGGGCTTTAATAGTCAGACCAGGGGCAGTTCATGTTTATTTAGGAAGGTAGATGTGAGGTGGGGAAACAGGAGCTGACCTTTGCTTTATAGCTAGTGACATGGGAAATAACACAGAGACCACATGGCTCTTCATATCCTGCTGGTGCCTCACAATCATCTCCTTTTTAAAACCTCACACTGCCCTGTGAGGTGGTCCAGCACAGACATGACACCAGACAAAACATTTAACCAAGTCCTTTTATCTTGGTTTAGGGGTTGTGGATAGTTCTGCTTTTTATCCAAGGTACTCTCTTATTCAAAATTATTCAGTCACATTTTCCCCTGATCCTTCTACCCTCTATCCTGCCATTTGTAATTCAACCTGTTGTAAAGATTCACCATGCAATTTCTATGACACCACTTCTTTCTCCTGAGCAGATTACCACAAATTCACATTGCTGGTGTGATTGCTAACAGTGTGATGCTGGCAGTTAGTGTCAGAGGCAAGGAGGAGGTTTTTATCTAATTCATTGTCTCCTCCTCAGTGAAAATGCTATTCTTGGGCATCCCCCCCAAACTGTAAGGCCACATACGCAGCTAAACAGCTAAGGAACAAATTATTTTGGTACCAATGCCAGGAGCACTTAGAAAGGGTGGGGCCCAAGTGGCCTGTTGCTCTGTCCCCTCTCAGAGAGAGTTGTCATGATTGATTATTTCACTGGCAAGTGACACCTCTGACATTGCCACTAGGGAAGCTAACCAGGAATCTCATTGGTGACACATGGAAGTCATGATGAAAGCAGGTGAACAAGCTTCTCATCTGTTACATCCTCCTCTGGCAGTAAGGACGTTAAGAGAGCACAAAGGGGCAGGGGTAGAAGAGTTGCTTTGTCATCTTCCTTTGGAATGTGGAGGCTGGTCCTGGATGGAGGGAAAGAGGGTGTGGTTTTATGCAGGTTTCAGAGCAGGGAAGGAGGAAAAACTGCTGCTAAAGGGAAGAGCAAACCTCCAGGGTTCCAGAAAATCAGTGAGCAGATGAGCTGTACCAGGCCCTTGTGCTGTGTCTTTAGCTAATCTCTGGCTTCCCACATCTTCTGCATTAACAGTTGCAAGGGAATTGGGCTCCCACTCAGGCTGACAGGAGAAAACAAGACTCCAGTGCATGTGAGGACCACGAGCACAGACATGCCCATGAGGAGGCAGGATGATGATTTAGTGGGCAGCAGTGGTAAGCCCCCACATAAGACTTGTTGCTCATGGTGTAGTGTCATCCAGCCCACATAATTCATAGGGATATGGCACTTCACAGAGTGAGTTACAGGCTTCAGGCCTGTACTACACCCACCTGTCACAACTGACAGTGGGGGAAGATAAGAATCAGGGCTGAAGAGGCAGCAGTCATGAGGAAAAGAGGGAGAAAGCAGCAACAGCAAAGCCCAGCCACTGAGGGGTTGAGATGCTTGTGTTCACTGCTTCTGTCCTGTCTGCAGGCCGGGAACTCCCCACGGTTTTGGAATGCAGTACAGCAGGGATAGATGGTTCACCACTGCATGGGGAGAAGCCATCACACTTTTAATACCACAACTTTACACTGATTAATGCTTGCACCCACCATAGCCTAGTTCCCACATCCTGCAGAGAACAAAGCAATGGAGTTGGGAGACAAAGAAGTGGGGACTGCTAAGCTGCGTGAAACAGACCAACAGCTGTGTTTTATAGCAGGGTGACTGCTTAGCAGGGGCTGGGGAAGAGCTGCCCACATGCATTCCCCTGCCACCCTGCAGCAAGCTGTCCTGCGCCAAGTATCCCACCCGTGACAGACAGACTAGAAGCAGCTGTTCCTCAAAACACGCTGGGGGAGCCAGCCAGTGAGGCACAGTGCAGCTATGCCGGCAGAATTCTGCCCGCAGCTGACAGCATGGCACAGGCATACAGTTGGGTTGGGTAGGAATCCTTCTGTTTGTCTGCAGGTTGCTCTGACTGGTTGAGAAAAACGCGCAGCGACTGCCTCGCAAAGAACAGTGCTGAGCCGGGGACCTACACAGCTCCCAACTTCGCACCTCTTAGAAAAGTAGAGAAAAGACAGCGACAGCTGATGAGGAGCAAAGGGTAAAACGAGACAGTGCAATTGGGAATGCTTAGAGGAGTATGTTAAAGAAATACAGATGAGTGTAATTTAATTTGAGAAACAGCAGTTAAGGACTTAAATTTCCACCTGCGCTCCCTCAGAGGCGAAAGCCCTGTGCTGCCGGCTCACGGGCTGCTCGGACCCCCTAACGTTCACCGTCATGGAGAGGGAAATGCATTCGGTGTGGGTTCCAGCGTCCCTGTGCTCCCTCAGCTGCGGTTCCTCTGCAGACCAAAACTTCCTTGTGGTGGCCATTTGGAGAAAACAGCTCCGAGGGCAGGTAAAGAGCCGCCGCGCTCCGCCGCTAGCCTCAGGCCTCCGACGCCACCGCAGCGGTCACATTAACCAGTGTGGTACGGCCCTGCAGATCCCAGCGCGGGCAGGGCCTGGCCGCGGGGACCTGGCGCAGGCTTCCCGGCGCCGCCTCTGACGCTCCTTGGCCGCAGCAGGGCCTGAGGCCGCCTGCTCGCGGCGGAACCTGCGCGCCGGGCGCGGGTTCCCTCCGGGCTTAGCACGGGTGCGCGGCGGCCGGAAGCGGAAGCGGTGCGGCGGCAGTGGAGGGACCGCGGCGAGTTCTGGCGGCGGGAGGTGAGTTCCGGTGGCGGGACGCGGGGCCAAGCGGTGCGGGGACCTCCGGGGCAGCCGGCCAGGAGCGAGGCCAGGTGGAGAGGCGGGCACCTTGCGGTTGCAGCGGGAACGGCTGGGCCGGGCCGGGCTGCTGTGAGGGCGGCGGCTGTGGTGCGCCGGTGCCTTGGGTCTCGGTGTCGCTGTCCCGGCGCCTCTCGGAGCGAGCGGTCCGGGGCCCCGGTGCGCGGGGATGCCGGGGCGCCGTGCGGGTGTAGCCCCGGGCACCTTTGTAAGGCGGTCCCGGGCGCTTGCGGGAGCCACGCCGGCCGCCGGGGTGCTCGCCGGGGACGGCAGACGGGCGGCGCGGGTAGCGGCTGCCCACATGGCGGCGGGAATCGGTTCTGTGGGTGCAATACGAGTGTGTGCTGCGGAGGGCTCCGGCGGCTCTTCGGTTTCCTTCTGGCCTGCTCAGAGCCTGGCTCACAGATTCAGCTGTTTATTGAGGGTACGCACGCTTAAAGCTGTTGCAGTTCCACTCAGCCAGTTAACGTTTGCACATATGCTTGTTCTTTATCGTGCTACTTAAATTAGTTACTTGCTTTGTTGTTTATTAAGGCTTGCAGGCTGAGGCAAGTTTCAGGTTGTTGCTGAGCGGAGATCGGCGCGGTTGAAAGTTGGGCAGTGTCTGTAATGTGAGTTTACAGGAGCCAGGGCAACCTCCCACAGCAGTACTGGCACGCTGCTGGGCACGCTGCAGGCCCCGTTTGTGCCGTTCCAAGGCCTGTTAGGACAGGGTTCCACGCTTCCCATTTGGCTACGTCTCCGTTGCTGTTCTTCCCCTGTAAGTCCTCTTTCAGGTGAGATGTGCCATGCGCATCCAGTCTCATCCTTTCAGCCTGTGGATATGGGCTGTGGAGTGGGGCAGAGTGGTGTGTTTCTTCCACAGCAGGCCTCTACCTCTCCCAGAGAAAAGCAGAGGATGAGGGAAGCAGGGGAGACTGTGCAATTTGGCCTTTAGGGCACAAGGATCCTTAGGAGGCTGCTATCTCTTCTAACTTTTTAAATTTTCTTGTGAGGTCACAGTTCTGGTAGGCTGCTTTTGAAGCATTCTGCCAGGAAGTTTTATTGATGTCTCATCTGATGTGATAGAACATGGTAGACATGGGTATTCAGAAGAGAGAAGAACAATCACTGATTTGGGGAAGAAAGAGCACCAGTGTGCTACAGTGGTAGATATCTTCTTGGTCAACTTTTGCAGCAGCTGAGTCTTGCAGAGGTGCTAGGATAGGTCACAGGATCACAGGATGTCAGGGGTTGGAAGGCACCCAAAGAGGTCATCGAGTCCCACCCCCCTGCCAGAGCAGGACCAGACAATCTAGCTCAGGTCACACAGGAACACATCCAGACAGGCCTTGAAAGGCTCCAGAGAAGGAGACTCCACAACCTTTCTGGGGAGCCTGTTCCAATGCTCTGTGACCCTTACAGTAAAGAAGTTGCCCCTTGTGTTGAGGTTGAACCTCCTGTGCTGCAGCGTCCATCCATTGCTCCTTGTCCTATCCCAGGCAGCAGTGAGCAGAACCTGTACCCCCTCTCCTGATCCCCATCCCTCAGAGATTTATAAACATTTATTAAATGCCCCTTCAGTCTTCTCCTCTCCAAACTAAGCAGCCCCAGGTCCCTCAGCCTCTCATCATGAGATGCTGTCTGTAGCACATTATCAAGGACAGCAAAAATTTGCCATTTGGTGTCTGTGTTGTGAGTGTGATTTGATTTTAAGACGCCATCATCTGAGTGTGATATGGTTTTAAGATGCCATCATTTTGGGTTAATCAAGTCCATAGACTTTTGAACTCAGAAAGAGAGCCCAGGTCTAGTGATGAGCCTGCCTTCCTGCCTGCTGGTGTTGTGGCTTCAGAAGCACACATGCTGATCTGTTTTTTAACTGTGCTTTTAGGTCCTTAAAAATGGGGAACACAAGCAGCGAGCGAGCTGGGCTGGAGCGCCATGGCCATAAGGCATCCCGAGGGGACAGCTCAGGAGGAGCCATCAGTACAAAAGAGGGTGACAGACCAAAGATCTTAATGGACAGTCCTGAAGATGCAGACTTGTTCCATTCAGAGGAAATGAAGGTATTGCTGGTCGGTTCCCCTGGCATTGTCAGTTGGGAATGCTGTCCAGCTGGGGTGCTGGTGGCAGCTTGCAGTAGTTCTGTCACTGAAGTTATGCACAAAACCACCTCCCTGCTTCCCAGGCCTAGGAGAGGTAGCACATTGATGTTCAGCCTGGAGAAGGCTTTGAGGAAACCTTGGAGTGGCCTTCTGTTATCTGAAGGGGGCCTACAGGAACGCTGAGGAGGGACTATTGACAAAGTCTTGCAATGATAGGATGAGGAGTAATGGATTTAAACTGGCAGAGGGGAGATTGAAACTGGATGTTAGGAGGAAGTTCTTTCCAGTGAGGGTGGTGAGACACTGGCACAGGTTGCCCAGGGAGGTTGTGGATGCTCCCTCTCTGGAGGTGTTCAAGACCAGGTTGGATGAGGCCTTGAGCAACCTGTTCTAGTGGGAGGTGTCCCTGCCTATGGCAGGGTGTTGGAACTGGATGAGCTTTGAAGTCCCTTCCAACATAAACCATTCTATGATTCTACAATGAGTGACCTGCTGTGGCTTCCAGCAAGAGTTTATTGTAGAGAAGCTAAAATATATCTGGCTCAGAGCTCTTCCACAGTTCTAGGTACAGTGCCCCAGCTACCTTTGATCCTCACTGCTCTTGCCTTCACCAGTGGCCATCTGTCTATAATTTTCACCTGTCTATAATTTTCCATATTAAAATCCCTTTTTTTGCTCACCATTAGGTTGGCTGTTAGAAATATCTTGCTGTGCATCAGGTTTCATAAGAATATCCAGCAGAAAATTACACTGAGATGGTGACTGTTGGACAGAGCTGTGTCTTAAGATGGCTCAAAATCATTCTGCCAACTACAAATGTTGTGCCTATAGTATTTGTATAATCTAAATGCTCCTTAAGTGTATTTCTTAGTTGTCTTCCTCTCAGTGTATCTTGAAAACTTGTGAGTTCAAGTCAATTTCTTTTGAACCTAATTCAGGCTGGAGCTGTTCTCAAGTCAGTTTCTCTTGAACCTCATTTGGCCTGGGGGGGAGGGACTATTTACAAGGTCTTGTAATGACAGGATGAGGGGCAATGGGTTTAAACTGGCAGAGGATATATTTAGACTGGATGTTAGGAGGAAGTTCTTTACAGTGAGGGTGGTGAGAAACTGGCACAGGTTGCCCAGGGAGGTTGTGGCTGCTCCCTCCCTGGAGGTGTTCAAGGTCAGGTTGGACGAGGCCTTGAGTGAGCTGTGCTAGTGGGAGGTGTCCCTGCCTATGGCAGGGGGTTGGAACTAGATGATCCTTGAGGTCCCTTCCAACCTTGCCATTCTGTGATTCTATGATTTTGCCTCCCACTCTTTCTGCAGATTTGGAGGACCTTAACATCTTTGCAGAATTTGTCTAAATGAACTTGTGAAGGGCATCTAGAAACGCACAGTTTCTGATTTCCACCTGACAAAAACTATTTCTAGACTTGTTTTATGCCTGAGCTCAAAAATGCCTTTAAGTATAATAAAGGTTAGGTCTGCCAGGAAAGAATTCCTTTTGATTTGTGCTTGTAGGCTCCATTGGAGAAAGAAGAGTTTCTAGCTTGGCAGCAAGACCTGGAAGTGAATGATAAAACCCCTACTCAAGCTCGGCCAACAGTCTTTCGTTGGACTGGAGGAGGAAAAGAAGTTTATTTATCTGGGTCCTTCAACAACTGGAGCAAAATTCCTCTGACAAGGAGGTAATTAACTGCTGCTGTTCTGCTGCTGCCCTGCTGGGAGTATTCCCCAAGGACTGGGAATGGTTAGGGCAGTGAGGAAGGTAGTCAGCTGATGGATTGGTGTCATGCCTGGGTTTACCACTCTTCTGCTGCTCTCCTCAGGGCCTTGGTGAGAAGGTGACTTTTTGATGCTTGGACAGCACAGGAAGAAAGCTGAGCTGTGTGTTAGTTTTGAATGGGGGATTTGTTCACTGGGCACCATGACCAGAAACAATCTTCCTGCAGAGTCTGGGCTAGTGTCAGGGTAGGGTGAAGCTGGTTTTAAGCAGAGTGTCTCTGATGGCCTTATGTACTTTCATTGGCTTTTGCCCACCTCAGAGTCCAAATTCTGCTTAGGAAACTGAGCCTGGGATGCCTGCTGCTAAACATGAATGAGAAAAACAAATCTGTGCTGAGGTACCAACTGCTTCTTCCTGCCAGAGAGCTCTGGAGCTGTGTTAATGCTGCCCCTGACTTAAGTGTTTCATTTAGACCAATGCTTTTGGAAAAGTCAAGACTTAATGGATGGCAGAGTCTGAACTTTGCTATTGCCCTGAGGCCTGCTCTCTGTCAGCAGTGACATATCCACGAGAGATTGGTCTCTTGCCAGTTTCTGGTGTTTCTCAGCTCAAGTGTGTGGCTGCCTACACTGTCATTGTTGCAGAAGTGTCTTCATTTCTTAGGAAGCTGGAGGGAGGGACGTGGTGGCCTGGGGAAGGGCTATGAAAGGGTTGTTCTGTGCATGAAGGATGTGAAATAAATTATTGAGACTGGAGCTGGTAAAAAGGCCAGTGGAGCATCAGTGTATCACTGTCATACTCTGAGTAGAAAGCCTGGGAGATGGGAAATGATGAAATTAATCTGGAAGGAGGACAAAAATGTCTCTTTGCCAAGAAAAGAAAAAGACAGGTCTGTCTCTTGTCAGCTTGGGTATGCTGGGAAAGGAGCTGCTTGGACCTCCTTAGAGGCTGGATAAAATTGTGTTAATGAATCAAATATGCCTAAATTGAAAAGCTCATTATTCCATACTGAAGTTTTGAACCCAGGGCTGTGGTAGCATGCTTGTGCTCCTTCCCTGAGAGGAAGTAAAGAGAGACTCAGAGATTCACAGAGATGCTGCTGTTGTGTGGCCTGTTGGAATGCTCTCACAGCATCAGGCCTTTCTAAGCTGCTTTGAGATGCTGGTAAAGACTTCACAGGAAGTTCACAGCAGAGCAATAGCAGATTACCAAGCAGCAGCTGTTCAGACCCAAAGTAACTTGGGAGTATAGAGTTGCAGCTTTCATCCTCTAGCCATTGTTCATCCATTTGTTAGCATCTGTGAAATGCAATTTCTGATGCCAAGGAGAGGGGAGTAAGCTGATCTTGTTCCATTAACAGGAGTCTCATGGGTAAAATGAGGTAACATGAAGATGTGAGGCTGACTTTACAGAAGCTCATTGCTAATTCCTTGATGTCAGGAGTGTGGATGCTAGTTTTGAATGTGTAGGGACTTACTGTGACAGAGAAGGTGATCACTGACAGTAACCTTAACTCTTCACCTTTAGTTTGCATGAGGTTCCCTGAAATTCTCTTCTCAAGTTTCTGCATGTTAAGGAGGCCTTGCATTCTGTCTCACAGTGTTTGTCACAGCCCATTAGCTCTTTAGACTGTTTCAGGGTTGATTGTTTGTCTTCAATTCCAGTCACAATAACTTTGTGGCCATCCTGGACCTGCCAGAAGGAGAGCACCAGTACAAGTTCTTTGTGGATGGGCAGTGGACACACGATCCTTCTGAGGTAATGTTTTCTTCCATTCCCTCTGCATGTGTTCATTGAGGCAGCTGAAGAGCAGGGCCTGGCCTTTCTCTGCCAGTAGCTGCCCTTTCAGAGAGGAGTTCACAACAGAAACTGGCTGGTTTAGCTGGTAGGAGAGAATTTCTGATCCCTGCTGGCCTAGGCATCAGGCTGATGGCCTCAAAGGATAGGAGGGCTTGGAACAGGGGACAGGGTCTCCCAGGTCTTGGCTTGTCAGAGGCAGTGAACTTTTCTTGTCTAGTGCCAAAGTGTCTTTTAAAGCCCTGTAGCATTGCTGACAGCCCAGATCTCTGAGCTGTACTTGCTGTCTGTGCCAGAATGATGCTGTTGCTGCTCTAGATATTTTCATGGTCCAGTAATGGTGCCAAAATCTACCAGGCCTTTTCTTTCTCCCCTGCTATAAAAGGAGCTTTAACCACAGCCTGCCCAGCACTCCCTGTCTGCTTCAACAATCCTCATAGCTCCTTGGCAAGCCTTGCAGAATCTCACAGAATTTTCCCTGCAGTAAACCAAGCTTTTGGAACCCCCTGCCTTGGACTGTCTTTGGTTTGGTAGTAAACCAGCAATACCAACCACACCTGGCCCTACAGCAGGCCGTGCAGGCCTTAGCCTGGCTCTGAAATCCCTGCAGAAGCCATAAGTAAATCTTAGCTCCTTGTATTGTCACTGTTAGCTTTACCCAGACCTGATCCCAAGACTTTGAGTGCTGCTCTCACTGCTGTGCAGCCCTCACCCCTAAGCCCTGCACTTGCTCTTAATCTGACGGTGAGCAACAGTCAGCTCTTTGCCTACCCGGTGCTAGCATGCTTTAAAAGCAAACAGCATTCCTGCTAGTGCTGATGGGCTTTTGAGAGTCCAGCAGCCTTGCAAGGCTTTTTATTCTGACTTCTGCTTCTTGTTTCTTCCCAGCCAGTAGTAACCAGCCAGCTGGGGACTGTCAACAACATCATACAGGTGAAGAAAACGGACTTCGAGGTATTCGACGCTTTGATGGTGGACTCCCAGAAATGTTCAGACATGTCTGGTATGAGCTTACTGCTAATGTCAACACCTTTCAGAGCTGTTATAAATTCCATCTCCTTTTTCATCTGGACTTAAAGCTCCAGTACAGACAAATCCCTGCTTTTGTCAGGCCCCTGGGCACATGCAGGAATCACAAATGCAGAAAGAAGAAACGCGGAATGCATAAAGCGAAGGTTCAGAGACCTGAGAGGGAGCAACACAGGTCGCTGGAGATCTGGTTAGGAGGAAGCCATGGGGGTTAATGGCTGCTTGCCTGCCTGTCTGATGTCAGGTGGCTGGATTTGGTCATTCAGTGGTGGAGCAGTCTCTGCCTTACAACTTCAAATCAATGCTGACAGCCTTTTTCTGCTGAGGAGATCAGAAGCTGCATGTTAAGAGGCAGAAATTAGACTTGTCTTGGCAGTGTTACACAGGCTCAGGAAGGTGTCACATCCTCTCACTTACCAAAATGACATTTTTGCCTTAAGTTTCATGTCTTAGTGTAACAGGAGAAAGATAAGATTGAGCTTGAGTCATCTCTGAGATCAGCCTTGCCACCTATTCTGCATAGAACTTTGTAGGGATGGAGACCACATTTGGTGTAGTACCTTAGATCTCCCCCAGGACATGTCCTTTGAATCTGAGGCAGAGGTGTGTTTGCTTGGGTTTTGGTCAATGCAGCAATCCCCTGGAGAAAGTCTTTTTTGGAGGGGGTCTGTGATGTGCAAGACTTGGGTGCCACAAGAAGCCAGAAGGAGATTCTAGCAGGTGCTTCCCCAGCACAGGCTGTAACAGCCTTTGATGTGTGTTGCTTCAGACTCTAAAGAGCCTTTTTATTTCCCTGTCCTTGCGTGGGAGCAATCCCTGCCTCGTGTATGTGGGTACTGTGTGTTTAGTGCTTCCCTTGGGGGCTTACTATGAAGTGTTTGCTGGGGAAGTGCTGGGCAGCTATGACAGTGAAGTTCTGGGATGCAGCAGGGTCCTCAGAACTTCTGTCTCCCCCATCTTCCTACCTAGTCTCAAGTCAGACAGACTTTGGGCATCTTAAATCACTTCTTGGGCAGTGACTGATCCTCTGGCTCTGCATTGACTGCTGCAGTTCTTGTACTTAGGTGCCATTGATTTCTTTTGGCCACGCATTTCTGGATGTGAAAATCCACTTGGAGTACTGATGACAGCATAGCTATAGAGAGCAGATGTTCTTGCAGGCTGTTTAGGAATAAATATTTCACATCTTTCTGGCAGAGCTGTCAAGTTCACCTCCAGGACCATACCACCAGGAGCCCTATGTGTGTAAGGCAGAGGAACGCTTTAAGTCTCCACCTATTCTTCCTCCCCACCTGCTGCAGGTCATCCTGAACAAGGACACAGGCATTTCTGTGAGTAACATCTTTTGTTTTGCTGAGTAGCAGCCTTGAGGGGCAAATCTGAGTACAAACAGGGGGCAGGCAAAGAAAAACTTTGGAGCAGTTACTTGCGTCTGCCCAGAGGAGTGGAGCTGAAGTAAATTTACTGTTCTGCTTGGTTCTAAATGCAAAACTTCCTGGGGGCTTTAGTCCTAGCAGCCCTCATCTCCCCCTGCAGCACTGTTAAGATGTCAGCAGCACATCAGAAATCACTGAGGTCTATTTCGGGATGCCAGTGAGGCTGCAGAGGGGTCCAACCTGGTCTGTGTTTGTGGAGTGGCTCAGCAGGAGCAGCAGTGTGACGTGCCCGAGGGCATGGTCTAGCTGCAGACAGCGTTTATCACCCATCGGCTGGGTGAGCAGGCTGAGCTCTGCTGCTTTCACACTGTCTCCCTTTCTCCCTTTTCCAGTGTGATCCTGCTCTGCTCCCTGAACCCAACCACGTCATGCTGAACCACCTCTATGCACTTTCTATCAAGGTGAGAGGCCAGGGCATGCTCTTCACACCTGTAGCTTTCAGGTAACCGTGTCAAATGCTTACTTGTTTCCCATCTCCTGTAGGATGGAGTGATGGTGCTTAGTGCTACGCATCGCTACAAGAAGAAGTATGTGACTACTTTGCTCTACAAGCCGATATGAGCATCAGAGTAGCTTGGGATCAATCGTTCTGGGCCAGTGCAGTCTCAGAAAAAAATCCTTCTCTTAACCAAATGTACTTCTGCTCTGTGCTGTAGCAAAGGAGCTCTGATTTCACATTGTTTCTGAGACTTCCTGGTTCTCCTAGATTTGCCTTATTTTCCCAGTCCCACCGTGGAAGTTCTTGGAGATGGCAGCTTTATGACAACTAGGCAGGTGGCAAAGGCTTTGATGCCTGGTGTCAGCTCAGGCAGAAAGCCACCAGTTTAATTAGGCTGAAAAGTGTGAGGGTGGCAACAGAGTAAAGACTTTCAGCACCAAGGCAGCTGCAAGTGATCAGCAAGGCAGCCCAGAGTCTAGGAAGTTTAGGATTCTTGTGGAATCTTGAGCTTAATGCTCAGCAAAAGCCAACCTGCTACTGCTTTCCTAACTCATCAAGCACAATTATTTCAGTAGCAAGCTCCAAACCCAGGGCACTGAAATAAGTGTGACCATTGATGAACCTTCTGTAGCAGCCTTTGCAAGGTGAAATCAGTGAAACAATCACCCACAAGCTCGTTTGTGTGTTACAGTAGCCTGGGTGCACTGTTTCTGCTGTGAACAGCTCTGTAGTTTTTCTCTTCATGAGAACTGAAACATAACTTTTTCCTCTGTGGAATTTCTGGTAAAGACAATTGTTCTAGTGGCTGGGGGCTCTGTAAGTCACAGGTGTGTCTGGCAGTAATCTGCTTTTTGAAACCAGCATCTCTTGTCACTGATGAGCTCTTCCTTATGCTGGGCTCAGTAAGGAAACCAAAGTACTCAGTTTAGGATTAGCTCTTCAGTAACAGCCTGCAAGTGACCAAGTCACCTGTGTCCCAGTGGCCAACTTGCCCCTTGGCATGAGCAGCAGCAGCATGCTGGACACAGCAGTGCTGTACCCCAGGGCTGGAGCTGGGCCTGGCTCCAGGCTGCAGTGCTGGCTGTGGGTGTACAGCACCTAGTGCCCCTTCAGCCAGGGTTGTGGGGATCTGCCACTTTGTGTTCTGTTTGTATTTGCTAAGAGATAGTACTTGGTAATCACAGCCTGTTTTATCCCAAAACAAATGCAACGTTAATGCAAAACCACTGCCAGCATGCCTCAGGCCTGCCCTGGCAGAACCAGCTCGGGAGGTGACACACAGAGTCCTTCCCTGGGTTTTTTTTTTTTGGTGCCTGAGAGTGCCAGTGACTGTGCCAATGACAACCAGTACCCTCTGACTGTGGGGAAGAGCAGCAGGTTGGACAAACCAGTGAGGAGTCTGAGCAGGGAGGAGAGCTGCGGCAGGCAGCTGTCAGTGGGACCAGCCCCAGTGGAAGGTAGTTTGCCATCCTCAGATCTGTTCACCAGCCCTGTTGCAATACCCTGAGTAGCTGCATAGATCTGGGTCTAGTGCAATGGTTTTCTCTGAAAACTCTTTCTTCATTCTGTGCTATGGATAGGATTTGGTATTCTGAGATACAGAATTGCTTTTGTTTGCAGCCTCTTTAGAAACAAATAAAAGGTTTTCAAGAAAAGTCACTGACTTGCTCTGTTATTGCCCTTCCAGCTTCGGTGACCTTTGCTTCCTCAAGTCGTTTCCTGTTTCTGACTGCTTGTCTGGTTGTGGTTTTCTGCCTTGGTGCATTTCATTCACAGGTGAAAGCTTTTCAGTCATTGATGCAGCTTGAAACACTTTGTCAGCTTGTGGTTAGTCGCTAAAGAGGGGAGAGGCATTGAGTGTATTTCTGATGTGAAATTTGCAGGCAGGAGTGGAGTTGCTCACAAGCTCCAGCCATCAGTTCCTTGGGGCTGAAAAGCTTAGCATAGGCCTTTGCTAGCTTCTCTCTGTTCCAGCTGCTTTTCCAGCAGACCTTTTCTTTCAAGCCTTTCTCCTGGGCAGAGTGTGGTTGGGTGTGGTGTCAGGGTGGAGCAGGCTCTGCAGTGTTAGCACCTGAAAATGCTGGCTGGGGAGGAAGGTGGGAAAAAGGCTCAGTGCTGGTCCCTGCAGGAACCCCGTGTGCTTTGCCACGAGTGTGAAGGAGCTGGCTGTGTCAGGGCAGAAAACAAAGCTGCCTCAGTGGGAGCAGGTTGGAGAGTCACAGTTAACCAACAGGATCGCTTTGGCTGGAGTGGCTCAGTGACAGCAGCTGGGTGTTTGTGTGCAGAAGGATCTGCAGGGTGCCCAGCACAGCTCACAGGCTATGGATCCACACCGGGAGAAGACCTTTGGTGAGAGTTGAGGCTGTTTGGTAGGAAAAGTATCAGCAGGTGAGAGGCAAGTAAGTGGTGGAAGAGGTTTTTTTTTTTTTTTCATCTGTGTTCAAAGAAAGGTAGCTGTGAGTGAGCACTGGCAGCCAGACCTCATGTGGTGAGTCCCCTGAACTGCTTCAGTACCCGCAGGGATATGATACCAAAGGTTTCTTACTTGGGTAACCTGGAATTATTCTTTTTGCTAGACATTAAAGAGGAGCTTAAAGGTAGCTTAGTAAGTTTGGTCTGGGATTTTTTTTTTTTCCAGTTGCAAAATAGACTTTTTCACAAGCCAAAGACTGGAGCTGAAACTGGAGAAATGGGACCCAGGAAAGGCAGTATTGCTGGACTTGGGCTCATTAATGTTTTTGCTAAGCTGTGTGGGTTTTTTTCCATCTTGACTCACTCCCTGCAGGCTTTTCATCAGTGCTGCTTTGGTGGAACCACAGGACAGCAGTAATTATTTGATAGAAAGTGTTTTCTTCTTTCCTAACTTGCAGCCTGTGGCTGTGTGGCACAGTGCTTGGTACAGGGGCTGCAGCCCCAAAACCTGGTTTGCCTCAGAAAGCAGGGTGAGGGGCCCAGGCTTTGTGCCCTGCTGCTTGTGAGAGTAATTAACACTGTGATCACTTCCACCTGTCTGCTGTTGGGGTGAGTGAGGGCAGCTGCTGTCCAGGACCCTCTCCCAGGCAGGGGAAGTAGCTGAAGTGTGGTGTTCCCTGGCACCTGTGGCCTCAACCAGCACCTTCCGAGAGCCACAACCTGCTTCCAGGTAAGACAGAGCTCCTCTTTGGCCCTCAGAACCTTTCTCTTCAGCAGGCACAGCAGGAGTGCTGGCTTCCTGGAAGGAAGAGGTAGGCTGGTAGGCTGCTTCTTTGCTGTGGGGTGGGTTTGGGGGTACTGGGCGGGGAGGGATCTTTTTGTCTTATTTATTGCTAGGCTGCTTCTTGCTAGAGAGGTGAATGAATTTGATTAATTAGGCTGTGTTCCTTTAGTGTAAGGAGATGGAAGGATTTGATTCAAAGGCAAAAGCTGGATCAAGAGTTGGATTTATTAGCTCACTTACATTCCCCACCCACAGCTCACAGTCTGTGCTGTTATGTTTATTCCTGGCTGTTGCTAGGAGCAATTTTTTTTTTTTAAAGGTAGATGCAGAGACTTTTGTTAAAGCCACTCTGGGAATTCTGAGTAAGCTTTTAGCTTCTGCATTTACAGCACAGCTAAGAGGAGCTCCCTGCTCTCCCTGAACTCCCACAGTGTGTGGTGGTCAGGCCAAGAGTGGATTTGTGCAGGGTTCTTGGGAATCAAAAGGCTGAATAAATGCTTGCTTTTTTTTTTTTTTTTTTTTTACTCCACCAGTTTCTGGATTATTTTAGTTTTGTTACAATTCTGATCATGCATCATAGGACTGCAACAATGAGCTTAAATAAGTATTCTTTGTGCACAGTAAAAGAGAAATAAAAGAACACTGAACAAGTTAGCATTTCATCATTTACATCAGATAGTAGGCACAAGAGATAAATCAAGCAGCTTGGGTTTCATGTAGAGCATTTCATGAGGAATGTCATGTAGACCAAAATGTAAGAGGAGCTATTAGTAACCCACCCCCACAGCCTCCAACAAGCCCTTTATCGGGGGGAAGGGGGTGGGTATGTGCACAGAACCAAAAACACTCAACAGTAGGAGGACAAATTAAGTTACTGTAGGCAGCAGTGTGAATATTAAAAACCTCTTCCTGTGAAAGAATACTTCAGACCCTGTAAAAACTGGTTCAGTTAAAAATAGATGTATTTACATTTAAGTCTGATCTAGCAAGTTTTCCCAGCAGGTGTAAGTTAAGATGTACAGGAACTCTGCAGGTTGTACTGGATCTGGCTGGGTTTGTCACTGTTGGTTTTCATAGATGCAGCTATCAGGCCTTAATAAAAGCACCAGCATGTTACAGCAATGGGATGGGTCACTGTCTCCAGCTGCTCTACCACCAGGCCCCTGCTGGGGTAAATCCCAAACCTGTCCTTAGATCACACTAGTGTTAATCAAGGTGTTTGTGTTTTCCAGCTCCAGCTGTGTGGGTCATTTACCAGGGTGAGATTGCTGTCCCAGCTACTCATAGGTCTCTCACCTCTCCTGGTCTCACTAGTTGGGTATGTGAGGGCAGAATTTAGCTGTAGGTGTTAGCAGCTGACTACTGCTCTGGTAGAGTACTTGGATAAATGCACCTGTTGTAGTCCATGTGTACATGCTTTGTTCTCCTGCAGCCACTTATGTTACTTGTTGAGGGCATAGTGACTAGTGAGTGCTAAATACCATCAGGGTTGGCTCTTTGGTAGGCTCTGACACCTCTGGATTAAGCAGCCTCTCTCTAACGCTGGGGCTGGAGGGATGGCTCAGGGTTGCTCTAACAGAAGGAAGCGTCCATGTCACCAATGCCAGTCAAGATAGGTATTTGTTTTATTTGGTTATTGTTCAACAACAAAGTTCAATACTTTCCAGGTGGAGCTTTGAACTGTCCCTCTGGTTCCCTCCCTTGTCAATAATAAAAAGGTAATGAAGAAAAATCCTGTACTTTTAGAGACCTAAAACCTCATTTATGCTAACAAGCTTCAGTTGCAAGTTAATGTTACAATATTTCTTCATGGGAGCAAGGAGGACTAAGCTGAGGCCCCTCCAGTGTCTGAAGATGGCTGTCCACAACCACCATTAAACCAAGAAAAAAAAAAAAAACTAAGTGTTGAAAAACACACAGTTTACAATAAAAAAGTAGAAACCAATTCAATTCCCTTTTGTTACGAATATAAAGATTCTTGTAAATATGTACAGTCCTTTGAGCTATTTCTGTAGCAGGAAGCATTTCACAAACAAGACACAAGAGAGAGAGACACTTCCAGGACTCGACAAGCCCATTTGAGGTCTTGAAGATCTTCCATGAGATGCAAAGATTTTAAAGACTTGATCTCAGCGACCTTTCAAAATATTCGGACCAGGAGACAAAAAAAAAAAAAAAAAAAAAAAACTTTCAGCAAGGTTCCTGCCAAATCATCTGACCTAAACCAACCCAACAACAGACAAGAGAAGGGAATAGGCTACTCATGAAACTCGCCGAAGGACACCGACAAGGCATTGGAGTGGTGATGGGTTTCTAGGACAGGTTAGCACAGGCTCGTGAAGGACTAGCAGAAGTTTAAGTGTTGCCAAGGGAAGATTGGATGCAGTTTTGCTCTTTCCAGTTGTAAAGAACGTGGTTGTTCACTTGGTTGCTATTGCAGACTGAATGGTAAAAACCTGCTTTGAAAATCATTTGCTCTCTCTGCCTCATGTTCACAGCAAAAGAGAATAGGAAGCAAGAAAAGGCTGGAGGTCAGGCAGGCAGTAGCAAGGCGAAGGTGGCAGCACCCGCAGAAGCTGGTCACTGTGAGTGTCCTCTCGTGCCGTGGCACCTGGCGCTTATTGTAGGACAGGTTACAGACCACGGGAAGAGCCCGCCCTGGGCCGCTCCTCTGTCAGGACCGTGGTCAGTGCTGAGAGGAGAACACAAGCCTGGCTGTAACTCTTGTCATAGAATAAGGCTCCTTAACTCTTCCTTGCCAAATTTCCAGAGTAATTAACAGTTATTTTGCAGCGTAACCTAAAGGTTTCCGTTAATTTACAAGTGAGGTACAATACACTACTCAGCAAAGCAACCTAAAAGGAGAGAGCAGCCAGTGATGGTGCAGCAGCATGCAGTGAACTGTCATGCAGAAGACCTGGATAAAGTCTTACACCCCAGCAGCTTTATAGATAATGCACTTTGTCTCGGGGCTGGGCATATGGGCTCGTTTAAAGCAGGGTTCTTCCCTCCCCCTCAGCGCTGCTCTAGAGAAATTTGAGTGAGAACGAAATAACTTTCAGAAGTGGCAGGTGAACAGACTAATCAGAAGTAATTTTTCTTGTGTTCTCTAGAGAACATCCACTCACACCTTCTATCGAGACTCACTCACCTTGGCCCGTCTCTTTCCAGGCCACGAGGGATTCCCAGCACATCTCACAACTAGGATCTGCTAAGGGGTGCTAACCACAGAAAAGACCTGGGGTGGGACTCCAGTCCCGCTTAATTTCCTTGATGAACTACTAGGGACTAAAGTGAATACAAAAAGTTCATGAACTGCTTGAAAGAGTAACAGTAGTACAAAGTGCAAAAACAGAAGTGCAGGAAAGTGCAGAGAAATTAACTGAGATGCCAACAATCTTCAGAAGCATCACTCTCCCACCGCAGAGCGAGCTTTGGCCCAGCAGTGTTGTGTTGGTAGCTGGGCAGCAGGCGCGGGGAGTGCATATACTCAGTGTATTTCCTTTTTTTTTTTTTCCTGCAGGTCAAGATGAGTAACTTTTTCTAGCTGAGACTTACACTGAAGACTGGTCCCAGACCTGGCACAGAAATAAAACAAGAGTTACACATTGCATATATTTTTCTCACACATGCAGAGGTGCCAGCAGCAGCATTCAACCACTGCTGCTGAGCCAATGCCCTTTGCCTGCCCATTTGTAGGAGAGAACTCTTGCACCACTGGCAAAGGCAAGCACAAGCAGCATCACTCCCAGCACAGCAGGCTCTTAGCTCCCTTTCTCCAGATACTGCCACCTGCAAACCCTCACTAATTTGATTTCTGCTGGTAAAGACACCTTTGCTTTCAGATCTGGAGAACTTGATGCTCTTCCAGAGCGAAGCTGCTTTTGCAGCTGCAGAACCAGCACAGGGTCAGTGAGCCCTGCATGCTGGGGCTCAATGGCAGCTGAGGGGCAGGATGGGAGATTTCCTTTGCTCTTGTACTTTACAGTACCAGCAGAACAGAAAAAGCTCTCCAGGCTCCTGCCTTACCTTATTGACTTGAGCAATAGGAGTTCTAGCCCCGCTCCCAGGCATTCGGCCTCGGCTGCTCTCGTCGAACAGTCTTCCAGGGGACCTCTCTCTGCGGGTACTCAGAAGCCGGCCTGGAGACTTCTCCCTCTCCAGAGGTCGCCCAGGTGATTTGTCCCTCCGCAGCTCCGTCCTGCCCTCGCGGTACCGGTGTGGTGTGCTTGGTTCTCGAGGGTGGCTTGGGCCTTCCGGTGGTCCTGGGCTGGATGCTACCCGCTTGGTTATGTGCTCGTTGTATGTGGGGGGACCTCTCTTGTTAGGGCTGCTGTCATTCAAAAATAATGGACGCGAACCGCTGAGCGACAAAAACCTCACGTTACATTTTCTGTTACAGAAATGTAACTGCCCCAAACACCCAGCAGTGTTCAGGTGAAATGCATCAGATCTCCCTGAGCCGAGATGGAAAGAGCAAAGGTTTGCTGGTAGCTGAGTGTCTGTCACATCAGCCACACCAGCCAAGTGCCTCGGTCAGTCTCTGGCTGGAGCAGACAGCTCCCCACTGGCACAGTCCAGTGGTACCTCCTCATGTACACTACTGCCTGGTGTGTGCCTTTTCGCACACAAAGTCTTCATCAGCTCCAGGATGCTCAGGGCCAGGTTAGGATGAGCTATCACCCTCAGTTTCTCCATTTCCAGAATTGATTCAGCTGTCTGAAGTATCACTGCTCTGCTGAGCAGAACAAAAGCATTTCACCCCTCTCCAATGCCAACTCCCTAAGACATGCTCATAATTTAAGAGGAAGAGGCTTTTGCTTTAGAGATTGTTTCAGTCAATCCACATTGAGTGTCCTATGAAGTGTCTAAGGTCATCCAGCTTCAAAGTCACAGCTGCACCACACCATAAAGGTAAACCAGCTGAAGGTCACAAAGCATTTGTGGAGGAGACTACCCAGATATTCCTACAGAGTGAATGTTTCTGTCCCTTTGGCTTTTGAAGCACCAGTGACTCTGCTCTCTCCCCCATTCCAGCATTACAGCAGCTGGCTGATGCCAGCCTCCATCTCCAAGAATGGAACAAGGACATCCCACAACATGGAGGGAAAAGCCATTTAGAGCCAAGTTTGTTTACAAAGCACACAGGACCCATAAGGCACTAAATTCACCATACCTGCGTGTAGCAGAGGATCCTCTGTGGTGCTGCTGCTGCTCATTGTTGGTCTCCTTCACTAGATTGCCCTTACAGCAGATCACCCTTAATTTGTCTTGGTAGGAGGAGGCCAAGTAGATTGCTCCAGATGAAATTGCAGGCCCTAGGTATCGCGGATTTGGTATCTCCAAGTGGGCTCGTGCAGGAGTTCTGGGTAAAATTGCAGAACAAGCCTTTACAATGACCACACAGAACCTTTTCCTGGCAAGGACACAACTCCAGCACACACTGTTCAAAGCAATCAAAAGAGAACAACTCACCCTAGAGAGGCTCGTGCCTGAATCTCAATGACTTCCAGGGAATTGAAGTGGGTCACAAACAGATAGGGCTCCCTGTAGGCTGGAGGAGCACCACAAAGGCAGGAAAAACACAACATAAAATTCTCTGTTAAAAACTTCTGACAAACTCCAGTGAGCAGCACAGAGCATCAAACCCCCGTGGGGGAACAGAGGGAACCTATTTTCTGTAGTAAGGCACAGACACTGGAACTAGGAGGGAGATACAAGCTGAAAGAATTGTTGCTTTGAAACTGTATCTCAAGAATTTGACTAACCAAAGTATCATGAAAAAGGCAGTAAAAGCTGACTCTTAAATGAACAGAATCCCATTAGGCTGTGGGAAAGGCCTGTGGGAACCACAGTGACATTATAAATTCTTGACTACTTCAGAAACCCCCAAGCATCATTAAAAGTTCCACCAGCCAGTTCTGTCACTGCCAGACTGGGAAACATTAAGGAAATAAAACTGGGGTTTAGTTTTCCTCAGCTGTTCAGTTTTCTTCAGCACTTCCAAAGGTTTTCCATTTCCATTTATTTATTATTTACATCTTAAATCATGGGGAAATCTCCACAGTTTCTGAGAGAGTCAGGAGAGGGAAGAGGAAATGGAAGTGCTGAGTGAAGAATATTTGCCCCCCAGGGGTGCTTCCTGCTTTCAGTAACTGCCATAATCCAAGCAAATTTCCCTCAGCACCTACCAAAAGCTAAGGGCAGGCGATTCCATTTCAGGTCATCTGTCCTACTGCGTCTCCCATAGGAATCCACAAAGACACCAAACTCTGCCAAGAAAAGTCATGTCATGAGCATGCAGCTGAATTTCGTTTGGTTTCCAAGGACAAAGGCAACTTGGGCTCATTAGCAGCAACAGGGTGCTCACTGTGCTGCAAATCCCTGAGTGCCATGGATTATTTTAATTGATGTGGAATTGGGTAGATGTGGGAGTGCCTTCTGGAGGAAAAGCTCCTGCAGTTCTAGGTCTCTGTAGCTGTTCAGGTAAAGAATAAATAATCTATAGCTGGGAAGACTACAGGACTCCTGCTGCTACTCACCCAACACTATTTCAGGGAGCTTTTTAAGTGTCTCTGCGTTTCCCTGACACTACCCTACAGGGCCAACAAAAGCAGCTAAATGAAAAAACTCACTCCCTCTTATGCCATTATAAGATTAAAAGGTCTCATCTGTCTGTATGGAAGCCAGACAAAGCTGAAGACTGGAAACTCTGAAGGTATTATCAGGATAATCCAGCACCTGTTGGCACAGCCACTGCAATCCCTTCCCCCTAGGCACAGACGCCTACACCTGGCAACTGAGCCACAGGCTCGGGAAGCTTTTAAGCCAGGAGTGAGCTGACCAAAGGCTCCTCAGCAGGCAAGATCAGAAAGTGCTATTTTAGTGCCAGTGTCCTCTGCATCTGCTGCTCAAACCAGCAGCCACAGCTCTTCAGGGCTTTTAGATTCATAGGCTCCAACAACTCTTTGTTACAGGAACTAGAAAGTCAGCTCTGTTCAATTCTCCTTTACAACAGTAGTTGGGTACTGTTCTGATGGTTCGCAGAGCAGGGAGAGAGCACTTGCAACACAACTCTAACAACCACACCACACACCTACCATGGAAACACAGCAGATATTCCTCCCTCTGCCCTGCTGGGTTCACCTGGATGATACTGACTGGAAAACTGTTGGTGGAAGCAGCAAACACAGCAGATGCCAAAGTGTGGTCATTTTTATCCAGAAACTCTGCAAAGAGAATGGAGAACAGCAGCTCCGTCAGCACCAACCTGTTTTCCTACACTGCTCTAGAAAAGCCCCACCAAAAGACTCTGGAGCCACACAGTGTGTTCCTCAGGAGATGTCTCCTACCCTCCAGCGTGTACTGCTTCATCTCAATCTCATAGAACTTGTTGGTTCCAATGATGATGCTGTAAGTGGTCAGATGGATGCAGCTGCAGGGCTCAGAGGTTTCGATCTCCTGGAAATGAGGAAAGTACAGACTGAGATCAGTTCCCTGTAACAGTTGACAGCTTTTACCTGTTCTGAAGGGTTATGTATACAGACAAGTGGCAATATAAGGGAGACATGACAAGATCAAAGTCACTAACAGTCTCTCTAAAGTACATGGAAAAGTACTCTTGCTAGAAGAAAAAGATTTGTTGTGGTGGAAGTGATACTTGCTTGAGATGTAGACCTGCCTATCAACTCATCTCCAGGTATGAATCAGAGTAAGAACCTCCTCCTTTTGGAAGAATACACTATTCTGGAAGATATCCTTTTGCTCTGTAGCTCAGGGGTTTCTGGAGCAGCAGTGTGGGTCCTTATGCTGTATCACAGCCATGCCAACAACTGCTTGTCTGAACAGTGTCTGGAGAAGACACTGGCCAGGACTGAGCAGTTAAATGACAGACTTGTCACAAGGAAGTCAACCAGTCAACACTGCTCCAGCTCCAAAGCAGCTGTGCTACAGCAATCACAGCCTAGCCTGCACATCACCAAGAACCAGGGCAGCTGCTAGAAAGACAAAGAGATGACTTAAGACAGCAGGATTGACCCCAGTCAAGTCCCCAACTCTTTATAACCCACAGAACAAAACTCTTGTCAGCAGGTATGTCTGACATTGTGATTGTTCCAGCAAGAGTCTGCTCTCAACATGCTTCAAAAATTAGCTTGGTGGCTCCTTAAGCAAAAAACAACTCAAACACAATCTTCTTCCTTCTCTGTGCAATGTAACAGAGATGTTGTCCACCACGATGTGCACTGTGACTGAACAGGGAGGATAGCTCTGCACGTTAGCCTGACACCACACACAGATCCCCAGATCTTCTGAGGACAAGATTCCTTGCATAATTCCTAGTTTATCTGGAAATTTAGTTGGCAGAACGGAAGAGCACATTCTGGGCTTGCTGCCATCTTGTCAGGATCTAAATTGAGTTGTCTGGATCAGTGCAGATAAGGAAAACCTGCTTCTGGAACAAGCCTTTGCATGTTTGCATGTAAGCCCTTGTCAAGGCGCTCGGCGCCATGGAGGTGAGTGGCAGCACAAGCAGCGGACGGCAGCTGCCTGTCTCCAGTGTCTCCCACCAGCTGCAGCTCCATTGTGGGCAAGAGCTGCTATCAGTTTAATGCTCAGTGGTGTTCCAGGTTTGTGGCATCCACGTTGTTTGTGCCAAGATCTTCATCAAACACATCTTTACGTCCAAGGAAGCCAGCACCTGAATCACTGTGCTGACTGCTTCCAGTGCCTTCAGGGCAACCTGCAGAAGCTCACAGAGATATGTAGTTTGGCCTGAACATCCCTTCATTTGACAACTGGACAGGACATAGGTTCTGGATACCACCCCACTGAAAAGTGTTCTGAGGAGAGCTGCCTGTTACTTTACTGCTTAGGTTTTTTTTTCTGTGCATGAGCATGTAGCATCTATTTGTGACAAAATGGACTTGTTCTTGAGAGGAGCAGAGGGTGAGGTGCTCAGAGTTTATCTGCCTGCAGCTGGCTCTCTGAAGAAGAGCTGCAGTAGTTCTGCTTTTCATACCCACACATGGCAGGAGGAAGCAGTACAGTACTGGTATTTGGGTTAGGCAGGGTTACCTATAGAGAAGCTGTACACACAGCTCTGCACACAAAACCCAGATCTCTGCCTTGTTTGCTGTCCAGGAGAAAGTACATATCTGTCAGGGGATGTAGGGGAAATAGCTGCCTAATCCTGGGATGCAGTAATACCAAACACCCTTGACTTTCACTTGTACAGTAATCAAATTCAGACACCCTTTTCTTCCTTAATTGCAAAGAAGAGAGAAGTCATCTGTTAGGAGTTTCTCCAAAGACAACAGAGGTAAGGGAACGCTTAAGAAGCGCTCAAGAAGTAAATAAGCGAGGGTAGGCTTACAGCTGAGTCCAGTTTCTCAAAAATCATCACAGTTCTGTTCTGCATCTCCCCAAATATGCCACCTCTTATTAAAGGAAATTGCTGCCTACTCCAGTTTTAGTCAGCACAAGCTGCAATTTGTTATCATTTTATCTGGCAACCAAATGTTCTTATGCGTGCAAGAAGGTTAAGATGTTTGCTCCAAAGCCAAGCCTTAGAGCAGTGTATGAATTCCCTGTTACTGAAGGGCATAGCTAAGCTTACCTTTCTGATACAGAACTTGCTCAAGCTCTCATTGTAGCGCAGAACAACCACTTTGTTAGGCATGGCTGCACAGATACAAAGACTGTTCTCAACCTGTAAGGAAGATCACAGCAGAGTGACACAGAGAGAATTCTAATGCTGAGCCTGTGGAGCAGAGCTGAGTACCTTGTGCCACAAAAAGAACTCTGCAGATAAGTACATTTTTAATAGGGTAGTTACTGTGAATTAGTGAAATAATGAAAAGCCTCTTCACATTCTCAAAAAAGAATGCAAATTTGAACTGCTTCTGTGATTTCTTTTATGCTTGAAAGAAGTTAATAAAAAATTAGGAGGTTTTCCACAGAAAAAAATGTTTCATTAAAAGGGATAAGGATTTCAAATGGATTAGGTCTACATTTTAACCCCTGAAATGGTTATCTTAAACACTGCTTCAAAATGAATGATACTCACTTTCTTATCAAAGCAGTCTGGGGAAGTAATTGTTAATGAGAATTTTCGCTTTGGTAACTGTTCCATACTGAAAGTGGCAATTCATGTAAATATCAGGAGTTACCAAGTAATGCACACACTTCAGTAGATTAGCCACCCCAAAAACTCTTACATGACATTCAAGAGCAAAGAGTGGATGGAATTCACTGATTATAAATCTCAAAATGCAAGTCAGCTGTGAGGAAGCAGTCTGCCATGCTATGCTGTACTTCCTAGCATGCAGCAGTTTAGGCTAGACCATCATCATCTCATCCTGACTGGATTTATGCATATTAGCAGTAGCTCCTCCATACTGTGTCCAGCTCAGCCTCTACTCTTTTCCATTTGAAGATTAAAACAAGAACATAAACCTTTTATTTGTTGCCATTGAAATGGAGATGCTGATTTGATTCATGTTATACTCAATGCAGTCTAAAGGATGGTCTGGGGACATGAGAGAGCTGTATCCTACCTTGCCAGCAGCAAAAAGGTGACATCCTTTGACAGCCTCAAAAACATTTGGTGTGACATCAGGCTGGGCTGGGAGGTGAGACTGAGCTAGAGATTGCTTCACTTTCTTTACATCAACAAGACACAGAGCCCTTTCTTCTCCTGGAAATAAAAATGGTTACGTTTTGTCAAGGGAAAACTCCCTATTCTCTACAAAGGTCTGTTCTGTTACCTAAGCAGCAGCTTATCATGACAGGCTGTTGCTGTGGTAACAGTCACAAGGTACCATCTAGAATCCATTCCATATTATTCCTATTAAAAGTGAAAAAGAAAACTTAGAAAACCCCAACCACACAACAGGCAGTAAACCCAATGGCAGAACAGCCATTTTCTCCATGCATTATTAGTGTTGCTAAGGTCTAGCAGATCTGAGTAAGAGTGGCCTCATTAGGACACTATTCATAATCAGGCAGGAAGTTTTATTTTACTCTTCAAAACTTCTTGAAGTAAAACCTGCCTCAGCCTCTCTCTGCCAACAGAGCCAGCAAAGGATTTCCAAGAGGTGCCTTAATAAATTGCATTACAGATCCAGTCCAATTCCTCTCAGAAGTTTAGTGATACAGCAACAGCCCACTCTTAATTTTGTGTGAGATTTTCCAATTGCTTTTTTCTCTACCACTCTGAAACTAATAAAGCACGGACAGCTTAAATCTTAGCAAGGGGAAAAATGCAGAACAAACAGAACAAGAGGCAGAGTTTGTTTTCCACTCCCTACAAATGTCATACAGGCACTTGATGATTTGGGCTTTCAGATGAAGATACACCCTAATGTTCAGCGTGCCTACATTAGTGTGGGAAGGAGTATCTCTGGAAAACCACAGATGGAGAGATTAAAGCTGGTTTGATGCTCATAAGGGAATCAAACCACAAAAGTCCCAATTGTGTTACATGGATTAGTGTTCAGAGCAGGAGAGGTTAAGAGTTCTTGTCCCTAGGCCACAGTGATTACATTGTGGTCCCCAAATGGTTAACTACATTAATAAAGTAGTAGCAGTGATTAGGGAGAGAGATGCTCACTGATCAGCTCAACATTTTTTAAACTGACAACTAACCCCTAAGCTGGAAATGCCCCTGAAGGTTTAACCAAGCCTTCATTCACATATTCATTTACAAAAGAGCCTCAGACAACACCCTGCAAAACACAGTCTGCTGCTCCCTGACAGCATGCTGATAAGAAGAGAGAGAAAAGCCCATCACGAATCCAGAGGGAAGTGCAGCTCTCCGTCACAGCAGCACTCCTAGCAGTACAGAGCGATTACCACACATTTGCTGCAGCACAAATACTAACACGTTCCCCTACCTGCTATCATGAGCAGCTTCTCCAGATCCTTGATGAGGTGAATTTGGAAGACAGCTCCCATTCCTGGGATGTGCGTTAAGGAATTCTTCAGTACATTCAGGGCGTAGAGGCCTTCTTCTGCACCCACCAGTACTACCTACAGTGACAACAGGGGAACAATAGCATTGCATGAGGAGAACAAGGAATGCTCCAACAGCAAACATGCACATTACTGTTTACCAGCAAAGAGGAAAACCAAACCAACACACCAGTAGATAACTACACCTCCTGCCATAAAGACATCATTCCCATGAATGAAGTACCCAGTACTCTGAGAGGCTCAGCAGAACATTATCTCTACCTGGTCACTGAAGGGCATTGTGCAATTTATATCCAGACGGTCTTCACCCTCCAGCTTCAGCAGGGAGTTTCCAAGCAACTTCTGCAAATGATAAGAAGATATTTTGTTTGTTGAGTTAATCTTTATCTCTTTCTCTATTAGTATTTTAACAGTGTAAGGTCATCATTTAAGACAGGCAAAAAAGTTTGGCACAGACTTCCTCAGAAAGTGAAGAGTTGCAGGGATATCTCCTAGAAAACAATCAGTAAACTTCTCTATCTGCAACAGAGTCAGGCAAACCAAATCAGCATTAACTTAAACTCAGAGAGAACCTACTGCCGTCCCTATCCTTTCCACTTCCCCATATATATATCTCTTGCCAATGAAGCAGTGAAATTTTCCCCAGAGGAAGAAATAATAACAGTCCAACGGTAGGTGGGAGCATGTATTTTTCTCAGAGACAAAAGAAGATGAGAAAAGAGATGATTTCCTGCCAGTACTCCCCACCTCCAAAGCTAACAGTTTCATACATGATGCCATAGAACCAAATCTCATTTTGTCAGAAAACAGTGCAAATACAATGAAAGAGGCTATCCAAAACCAAACCAAATCCATCTAACCTCATAAAGAATAAAACTTAAACTAAAAAAATAAAAAACCCAAAACAACCTACACAGCCTCCCCCCAAGAAACAAAATCCCCAGCTCCATAAGAATGGGAGAGGAGAGAGATTTTAATTTTTTCCTTTCATTTGAGGTTTGCCCATTCCACATGATAGGTACATTGTAAGACTGGACTTAAATCATGTCCTAACTACTCCTCCTTCCTTTTCTGTTTGCTGCAACTACAGAGATATAAATTTGGGATCCTTTTGCTGCACTCCCCAAGCCCAAACAGGATACTGCAATATAAAGCATCAGTCTCACAATGAAGTCATTTCTGGAACTCATATCACACCTCAGAAGGCAGAAGTAACAACTTACCTCCAGTTACACCTCTGTATGTCAATTACCGAAAACATATTTTTCACAACTCTGCTCCCTCCCAGAATATTTTATTATTAAATGAAACTTTTATACTCACAGCATCAGCCTCAGCTTTTTCTCTGGAAACTCTCCCACCTGCCACTACTGATTCCAGTGCTGTGACCCAGCGCTGTTTGTCAGGGAAGCTGGGTGCTAACAGGTAGAGTGTTCTACCAGGCCAGCAAGTGGTGTGTGGATGAGACTCCAATTTTAGGATATATGGCACATCTGAGATGTTATATAGATAGAATAAGACTTAGATTAGTTTTTGGTATATTGTCAGTGGACTTAACATCAACACCTTTCAGCCTCATTGGAGAGAAGTTGTATTTACCATGATGTGATACCATGGCAATTTCTACATAGGCTGCTCCTTTACAGATCCTGCCCAGGCTAGCTACTTTAAGCTAAATATTAGCTGGATGTATGCAATCCATACAGACAATGCAGCCTTTACTAAAGAAAAAAAAATATTTCCTGCCTTTTAACTAGAAGAGAAAGAAATTTCTTTGTGAAAAAAGTACAAGAGTAGCCACTTGACTAAGGTTTTCCCTGTACTGTTACAGAAAAAAACCCCATCTGTAAAAACTGGTTATGGAAACCTTTGTTGTTAACAATCTGCATCCTTTAATGTTGAAGTCAAGACATACATCATCTTTCATCAGTTCTATTCATTACATACAAGTCAAAACATCAACATTTTTTCATAGTAAGAGACTGTACACACCCCACAGTATTTCTAAGTTAATGATTTTCTGCTTAGAGCACAATGGTGGCATGAATGATGACACTTCACACTTGATAGAGCAGAGAGATTTAAATAACCCGAGTGCTTTTAAGTGTGTTACAGAGCTCTTCCAGTTTACTTCCATTTGGCTCGATGATTAGATAATTCGCAGCTCAGCTACCACGATAGAAGCAAAGCCTGTGTGTAACCAGATCTAGATGACTACTCTTCACCTAATTCAAATAGAGGTAACCTCGAGATTACATAGTTACAGAGTGACAGTTATAAGGGAGAAAATTCTGTTCAAACACAATGCCACTGACAGCCAGCCAGATGAAATCCATTTCACCTCATCTATGTAAGATTCTCACCTGTCTTTGCTGTATTGGTAAGCTCAGTAGCTCCTACAGCTCCATGAACAGTTACATCACCATCAGGAAGGCAAAGCTCAAACTCCTCCAGAGGCCGTTGTCCAGCTGCAGGGAGAGTGGGGAGACAGATTAAGGAAAAAAACAAACAAGTAGCAAGAAAGTAACTGTGACAGCAAAGTGGAGTGATACACATTGGATGTTTCACAGCTGGGTTGTTAGGACACACCAGCTAATACAACTGTTAAGGATCTAGAAAAACAATGCTGCCTTATTACAGAATATTTAGACAAATTGGGTATGGCCACAGCAACCAGTAACAATCTCTAAGCCTCTTAAATCACCAAAGGGTAGCTGAAGATTTAAGAAAAAAAAAAATTTAAAGCTTCTTCCTAGAAATGCTAAGGTACCTTCTCTTGCTTCTGCATCATAAATGAGCACTTTGGTTCCTTCCAGGACAATATACTTCCTGTCCCAGCCCTGCTGCCCACGTTTATTATTCCTGAGGAAAATAAGCACAAAGCCAGGTTGGATCTTCTGCTTGGATTCAGAATAAATGAAGCAATGCAACTCCTAGAAAGACAAACTTCAGTGGCAGTAATTTCAATGGGCACGTCCTGATTATCACAGAGTAAGAGCCAGGACAATAAAAGGAACTATTCCAAACACTTCAGCACCTGATATAGCACCATGATTCATGTTTATACCTTGGCACCTTCATCCATCCCTCAAGACGCAGACTGCTGCTTGGCTCCTTCAGCTGCAGACCAGGAGAATTCATTTTATCCCGGCAGAATGCTTCGGAGAAGTGTGTGGCATATTCTGCTGGCAGTCCACAAGTAGCTGGCAAGCAAGTTGAGCATTTTGGGTGACACATCACCTGGCACTCTGACAAGAGGACAGAGAAAAAACTTCTGTTAAATGACAAAAAATTCATGACACAGCTGCCTCAACTTCTAACACACAACCCCCTCCAGCTCTTCCAAGAATCTCCTTCTAGTCTGAGCCATCAGACATTTTCTAGTGTAGAACGTTTGCACCAACTAGCTTTGAAGTCTTCATACTTGGACCCTTCTTCAGCTTTCACTGAGTATCTGTGCTAGATGGTTGATGCTTTGTTGTTCCACCTGCCAGTGACACCTGATGCACACCCTCTGCTCTCACCGAGACACTTGGAGGCTTGCCGGCCGAAGTGCACAGTGTCCAGACACACGGCACACTTGGTTGCCCTCATGTTCAGCCCCACGTTGAAGCGGTGGGGGATATTGTGGTGCATCCGCTCCTTCAGCCGCCGGCTGTACTCTGGAAGGCACGAAATTCCTTATCAGGGTGACAACTGTGATAGGGATGAAAATGATAGCAGGGTTTGGCATTTTAAGGACAGGGTAATAAAAAGCGACTCCATCTCTCTGTTAAAGCCTGGTTGAACACAGGCACTGTTTTCCTTTGCAGTCTGCAAACCTTAAGCTACATCGTTACCACTTCAGTAATTGCCTTATACAGATGCACAGAATGTGCTGCTTGAGAGCAGACTGTGGAACTGAAGTGGCAAATGTTTGGTGTAGCAAGAGTATGTCAATCAAACCATCTCGAGTTCTAGTCTGCACTCAGCTCCAGTTCTTATCATGTGCTAAACTAATCTCTCAATTTTGTTTATAGCTAACAACCCCTTCAACACCTTTACTGCTGCAATCAATACACAGTAGGCCTTCCTCACACAGCCTTCCTGCTAACCACCACCACCAGCATATCTTAGAGCACACCAAAAATCCCTCTTAGTGGATTTACACTGGACAAAGTCCATCCTTCAAGGCATTGTCTTCTACTGAGGAACAGGATTCTCTTCTCTGTTCATGATCTGCCTCTGAGAACATCTCCTCATGCCAATGGTACTCATCCTCACACAGCACACTGTACCACTCCAGCTCTCTGTGATGGAATACTGGTTAGCTAAGAATAAATGAACAGAGTGCTCAAGCCTTGAATGTTTTTCTGATGATACTCTCTCAAATAGAATCATAGAATGTCAGGGGCTGGAGGGGACCTCAAAAGATCATCTGGTCCAGCCCCCCTGCCAGAGCAGGATTACCTAAAGCAGATCACACTGGAATGCATCCAGACAGTTCTTGAATAGCTCCAGAGAGGGAGACTCCACAACCTCCTTGGGCAGCTGGTTCCAGTGCTCTGTCACCCTCACAGTGAAAAAATTCTTCCTTAGGTTCACATGGAACCTCCTATGCCTCAGAGGCTGGCTCCATCCTCCTGGCACTCACTCCTTACATATTTATAAACATTAATCAGGTCACCCCTTAGTCTTCTCCTCTCCAAGCTAAAAAGCCCCAGCTAATAGGATATTCACATCATCTTCGACCTATTATCTTCCTTTCATGTCTAACCAAAGTTTTTTCCCTTTACCAAAGTCTTGATAGAATCTTTCTGCTCAGCAGAAAAAATCTGCAGTTTAAACACATGAAAATGTTAACTGCTAAGGAAACAGCCATAAAACATTTTGGTCAATGCAGAGAGTAGTGCAGAAAACATATTCCTTTGGAAAAAAAGCATGCTCTTAGAACAACTCAGAATAATAATTACTAATTGTAATTATTATAAAAAGACTAAGAATTGCTGAAGTTTTCAGAAATGAATTCTCTAATCCAGAGGGCTTTAAAATAAAAACAAAAGCAAAACTACCCATCTGATATTCCTATAAAGGAAAAAAATTGTATTTGCAATAGTAGACAGAGAAGTTCACCAAGAACTTACCCTCTGGTGTGGATGTTTCCTTCCTGCGACTGGAGGGTGGAGCTAGCAAACTGATTGGAGTAGGCTGATGCTCCGGTGAGCGGACTATGGCAGACATGATGATCTGCTGCCTGGCTGTGGCTGGAGTAGATGGATGAGGGTGGTCTGATATTTTCCGATGGGCAGCTATAGACGAGATAAATGCCGCCCGTTAACATCGCCAGCGTGAAACACAAGTGCACAGCAGTGGGTCTGTGTAACCACTCAGTGGTTAGCACCCGCAGAAAAGGTGTAGCTTTACAGCACCTTCACAGCAGCAGGTAAGAATTAAACATGTTACTGCTGCAGTGGCACACAATTAAAGGCACGTTTATAGACCAAGGACTTGTGTCTCCTTCCAGATTCACCTTTTCTGTTAACCCCTACCTTCTTCGCGAGCAGATCTGAGTTCAATGCGTGTTTTCTGTAGAGCCTCCTCCAGCTCAGCAGAACGAGCCTTCTCCTTCTCCAGTGCCACTTTCAGCTCATTGTATTGCAGGGGAACCTGTGTGGGTAAAGAAGGGTCCTCTTTCCGCCGACTAAACAGGCCCTAGCAACAGAAACACACAGACAACTCCTAACTCCTAGTAAAAGATGGCTTAATCTAGGCAAAGTGTAACTAGCTTGTGGCAGTCCGGCCAGAGGGCCTAATGGCAATTCTGACATGGATGGATTTTTAGTTCACATTGGCACTGGAGAGAAAAAATGTTGAGATACGGATTAAAGAGGGACGTACGTTACCTGTCAGTACCCACACCTTGAGTTTCCAAAAGCATCTAAACAGAGGATCTCAAAATAGGTGGTTAAAAATTAAGTTACTTAATTCAAAATGATAGAATGGCTTATGAAGATGTGACACAAGTCACACTGCCTGCCTAATCAGTCCTATGCTGCAACTACAAGACAGCCACAGTATGTCCATACACACAGACATACTTACCATTAAAAAGCCAAAAAAGCATGGTTAAAATTCTGTATTCCTACAGCCTGACTGAGGTGTAATTACTGGGTTGTAACCTAAGTACAGTAGGAATAACAGAATACTGGGAAAGCCACAAAAAAAAAACCAAACCCCAAAACAAAACCGAACAAATTCTGCCTAGGGAAGTTTGTGTTTAGCAACTCAAAAAGCTTAAATGAGGACACAAAGAAAGATAAAACAGAATATTATGAATGCACAGCACGTAACTAATCACAAAACCAGCATTTCATTCCATGCCTCTCAAACCTTTTTCACCCACCTTTTTCTTTTTCGCTGGTTGGTCCATCTTTGCCTGCAGGAAATCAATGAGTTTGGTTTGCTGAGAAATAGTGCCCTCCATTTTCACTTTTTCATGGGAATAGAGAACCTGTGAACCACACACATTAGAAATTCCATCTTACTCAATAACTCAATAGCAGAACAGAGCTATAAAGTGACAGCATAAGTAAAGTGTCACCCAGAAACAGCAGATCTCATCCTAAAGCCCCACAGGCAGATGAGTTTTAACACGAGGAGCACAGTCCTACCCACCGTTTCCTCATCCTCACCTGAATGTTTTCCAGCTGATATTCCAGGTCACTTCTTTCAGTCTTCAGAAGATCTGCTCGATCTAGAGCCTCTTGCAGACCTTGAGTGAGGCGGAAGATGTGATTCTTCTGTAGATCCATTTGCTGCTGCAGCTTTGCCTGCTGTTAACAGGAAAACAAAGGCCAGTGTTTTGGTTTTGTTGTTTGCTTGGTTTTAAAGAAAAGCTATTAAATGTGATTTTTCTCAGTAAAATAAGCATCACTGCACAACTTAGAAGTGAACAAACAACTCTTTAAAAGCTGGTAAATGACAATACTCTAGAAGCTTTCCCTCCTTCTAGAACACATTGTGATTAAACAAGCATTTCTGAGTAGTGTGGTCATTTTTTTTCCTTTAAGCATTTAAAATCTTGTAATTTTTAATTACTGCACATAGGTGAAGAATTTCTTGATGCCATTTTCTCAAAGCTCTCTACGCAATCACCAGAAGCCATCTTAGTACTTTTCTATAAAAGAATTTTTATTTTCTTTTTCTAAACAACCAGGATAAACTTCTTCCTTTATAGTCACATCAGGTAAGCAAAACTGCATCCAACTGTTTATATCTTTGTCTCCAACATAACAGAAAAGGGCATATGACAAACTAGTCCTAGTTCAGGTTTTATATTTTCATGATGAGAAAGTCCTTGAATGTGAAAACCATGACGCTCATGCGTTACAAAGCAAGAGTCAGAAATCTTTCACTGTGATACATAATGGAGTTCTTGGCTCTGGGATAACTTGTCAGTACCCCAAGTACACCACAAAGGCTCTAACTGCCCTTTCTAATTGTCTGTAAGCAATTACAATGCCTGCAAGCAACGCTCCCCTGAAATTCTTCTCTGCAACCTATGCCCCATTACCCAGATCTGGCTGCCTGCATTCAGTGTCTCACTGCTAGAGTGCAGGTGTGTAACCTTGGCCTGGACTGTTATGATCCAAGCTCAGTTATGGGAAAAGAGCTGAGAGAAGCCTTGCCTGTGGCCTCCACCCATGCCCCTTGGCACACTGGCCCCAGAGCTGGCTTTAAGCTATAGTCCTTGCACGTGATCTGGTCAGAAGAATGTTGTAAGAATGCTGTGGCCGGGCACAGACCTTGCCTTGCAGATCTGACCTACAAAGTGTCTCATCACTACAGGCTTCTCTAATGGTCACTGTAGGCTCCTACATGGATGAACCTGATTACCTTTACCAAACCTGCTCTGCTCTTCTCATTCATGGTAATGTGTCCACTGGTTGCAAGGTCCCTGTCCTTGCCCAAGTTGCTGTCACTAGCTCACCTTCCCTCAGGGAGCAGTTCGCTTTTACAGCTCTCTGACACGGCTGCACACTTCACAAAGCTTCAAGGAAAATCATGACCTCCAACTTCATAAATCTCCCCAGTTACATAGAAGAGAGATGGATGTGTAACACTGCTTATCACACAACTTCCCCCTCTCAAGATGTGGATTCTTCTTCTGAAGTTATAACAGGAATTTCCAAGGTTACCTCCTCCAGAAGCCTCTGCTTGAGCTCCCTTTCTGTCTCGAGCTTCTGTTGTAAACTGCGTGCATTCATCTCCAACATAGCATGCTTCTTCTCCAGGTCATTGAGCTAGGCAGGAGGGATAGATGGTCAGAATGACATTGAACACTAAGAAATACAGCATTCCACAAGCATAAAATCCAACATCCAAGCACAGGCTAAAGAAAAATTGTACAATTATCCTTTACTTACAGTAAGGAGGAAAATCAACCAAACAACATTTTTGGTATGCGATTGCTCAAAAGCAGGTATTAAGTTATTGAAGGACCTCACTGTACACTCCAGGCATCAAGGACTGCTTTCTGCTTTAGTCTTTTTCAAAAGGAAATCCAGAGTCTTTGGCTTGAAGACAGAATTCTATTCTGTGACCTCCAGCCTTTTTCATTTTCTCTAACATCTTCAAAAAGCTGCTCAAGACCACATTTCTACAAGCAATAGCTCAAAAAAAAAAAAGCATCTAATTATGAGAGTCTAGGGTTGAAAGTTACTTACCTTATCAGAAAGGCTCTCAGCTTTGAGTTTTTGTTCCTTTAATGCCTGCTGGAGGGCCAGAATCTCTGCCTTGTGTTCTTTGACAGCTAGTTCTACCACCTGGCGAGATTCAGTAATACGCTGATCTGCTCTCACTCTGCATTAAAATGGAAGATAATGTTATCTAACTCCTTTCTGGGCTTGACCTCTTCCCTAACATGCTGTAGCATCAATAACTCTTTCAGGGGTTTGCCTTAAATTCAAGATGTTACTTTACAAAGCCAGACTGTTTGCTGCAACACTTTCCTATTACATAACCCTGTTCCTGCCCCTGCTAGAACTGTGGCCTCAAAATTTCGAGACCCCACAGGAACAGTTAGGAACAAAGACTATTTTTCTATGTAATAAAACAGAAGACACTAAATCAAGACATTTCTATGTTACAATGATAACTACCACTCCCCATGAATCGCTCGCTCACAAAGAAACAAAAGGAACAATATCATTGCTGAATGACTATTAACTAACAAACCATTTTTAGAACTACCTCACAAGAATTTATATTTAGTTCCAACTCCCATATCCTATTCTAAATATAATTTTTGTACTAGCTTCTATAGAGCATTTCCATCAAAGTTAATAAAAGGAGGGGGGGGGGGAAGAGACCTGCTCTGTTTCTCAGTATCCAGCATCCTCTGCAACTCTCTAACTCGACATTCAAACTGGGACTTCTCATCCCCTAGAACATTTCTCCATGCTTCCCACTGACGCTCTTTCTCCAAGAGTTCATCATTCAGGGCCTCCAAGTCCATTACTTGCTCTTCCAGCATCGTACATGTTGTCTTCAAGGCCTCCATAGTCTAAAAATAAATCCTCCTATCAATTCTCACATCCCACATCAAGCGTGCACTTTTAAGCTTCAGCCTTACCATTTAAATTACAGTACATGCAAATTGGCAGCAAACATAAGCTGGTAAATCACAATCCATTTATTTCAAGGCTCCCATACATTCACTTGTGATTGCTGTTAATGTCAGTTCTAGCTCATTATGAAAATTTTGAAATTTCCAGGGTCACAACATTAAAGTGATTAATTGTAAATTACAGGATCCTAAACGAAACTGCATGACAATACAATGGGAAACACCAAAACTGCCCATTCACTCTGCTGCTCTGGGAAGAAAGGCTTCATTGAAAAATGGTTTAAGCTGTTACCCCTGGAAGCATAGTCACTCCTTAGGGGTTTCTAAGTTAAAAAGAATTTCTGCCTTTCAGATAATTAGCCAGCTATCACAAAGAGACTGCCATCCAGACTGACAAAGCCTTACCTGTTTCTGACTGGTAAGCTGCATCTCTCTCTCAGTGATCTCCCGACGGAGATGGTCAACCTCACTCCGCAACTGGACTACCTCATCATTGGCCCCTGAGGCCTCATCAAGTTGTTTGGACAGGAAGAAATTCTGATTGTTCAGTTCTGCATTGTCTTCAGTAAGCTGGTTCAGCTGCTCTTCTAAATCCGTAATCACCTAGGAAGAAAAATAAATTAGATTACATGTCAGTGAGTACAGGCATTTGAAAAAGCACTCTTCTCTCACAGAGCCTTTTATTGCCAAGCAAGGAGACAACCTGGCTTTTAGTTTTCCAAATTTAAACAAAAGCAATATGGTAGATTTTATGCACAGGAGTGTCCTTCAGTTAGGAACAGAGTTTTGTTTCTTAAAGAAAACAGTTTGACTTTTTTGATTTGGTTTAGAGTGTAAATATGCTGCAATGAAATTTATTGTCCGAGAGAGAATTGTCACATCTAAAGCAGTGGATTGAGAGTCAGGAGTTCTGGTTGTGTCCTCAGACCTGCTGCTGACTTGGTGTGCCTCTGCTTTCAAAAGCACTTTACCTTTTTTTGACCAAAGTTCCCCTTAAGTAAAATGAGGCTAATACCCCAGGGGGGCTTTCAAAGGTGACGTTTAAGAACACTGAACAGGAGGTGCAATGGAGGCAGTAGAGCCTGAGAAATCTGCCTACCAGTTGTTTATTATTGCTGTATGTAACACTGTATGCAACCAAGGAAAGGAGAAAAGTGTTAAGAGATACATTCTATCAAAGTAACAGCCTTATAGATGACAGCACAGGAGGAAGAAAAAAGTGTGGCAACAACAGACTAACAGAAAAAAATCAGTGAAAAGCAAAGACTCAGCACGGACAACAGCTTGGCCTTCTAATGAAGTGGAAGCATCCATTTGTCCCATCAGAAGAGCATCACACTGTGTTTATTATTATACTGTACTAATACTATACTGCTTTAAACCACATTCTGCCTTAATGTAAAGAAAAATATGAATGGTGGGTGGGCCATTTCCACGGTCCCATCTGATTTTTATGAATGAAAGGCCATGAACACTGGATGAATGAATGCACAAATACCTGTAACTCCACCTAACTCAAAGCCAACATCATCACAAGAAACCTCAGCATAATCTTGAAATAACCTTCCTCAAAAGAATTTCAGGAACTGATAAACTCTGTACAATTCATACTCAACTTTTACAGGCATTTTTGCCTAGATGCTGAAGTAAAGTGAATAAGATACTTCACTAAATGGGAAAAATTTAAATCCCGGAGCACATTTGGCATCCCATTTAAATTTAAATGTTCCCATTTCCCACACAAGCCAAGGACTTAAATATCTAAAGCAGCAGAGCATAGAGCTCTTCTGAGCTATCTGGAAAGATGACAACCATTTCTTTTTGAAGCATCTGAAACGCGTATTTTGGCAGCCTTTTGCCATCCCTCTCCTCGATCTAAATTAACAGTGCTTGATTTTTAAAGTGTCAGCAGAAAAAGTCCAACTGACATTACACCCTGCTGGGTGAAGGGGAGTTCCTGCTTCCCATATGCTCAGGGTCAAAATGATTCATGCTTGAAAACACAACATTTCTAATGAAAATCTGACTGAGCAGTGATGTTTCTCCAGCGCTCTCATTGCCCTGTTCAACACACTGTATTGTGTGTGGTATAATGTCAAGGTTTCAAAGAGCACAGACTGTATCCTAAGTATGTGTCAGTGTCTCTATTGCCCTGGGGATAAGAACTTAGGCATGTATTTACACAAACAAACAGGAACAAAAGAACATTTGTTTTTACTCTGTTTTACCCACCGCTCTCACAAGTAGCATCTGAGATTCTACTGCTGGATAGAGAAAATAATCTTATTTTTCTTCCATTTGTCTTTAGCAGGACATAGCTAAGCATTCATGGTTTGTGCCACATATCATTTTCTTTATTAATACAAGTACTTTCTATCAAAATTACTAAACTAGCTTTGAAATACAAGAAAGCAGACATGGGGGAAACACAAAATGAATATGGTGACGTGCAAAGCTACGTATCAAACTATTTAATTTGTTTTAAAACTGGCTGCATTTCAAGTTGATTTTATCCCTTAAGGGCTGGAACTTCAGCTCCCATTTGCCTTTATGCTATGTTCTGAGATTTTTTACTTCTTTCCCTGAATATTACTAAAATTAAACCAATTCATTTTATATTTCATTGTTACATATCATCTAGGAGGATATTTCTGGAACACTCGAGGCAAATAACAAAGCAGTTAAGAAAGAAGGGTTCCAGATGAAGTGACATGATCTCCTTTCTTGACTATTTTCCTACCAGTATATTTATTGACAAAGCCAAAATGGCTTGGATTCCAGATATATTATACATTTATATATTATAAATAGACAGACAGATTCATTTCTTTTTTAAAAGAGAAAATCAGTTCTTCTCAGTACAATTTTCCCTTTTCACAGGGAAAGGGGAAATTTGTTAGCAAAGTCAGTATTTTTTGTTCTCTGCAGTTATGTATAACCCAACAGGGTTACAGAGTTTGGAAATACTATAAAGCCTAAACAGTAATGGGAAACACTGGCATAAGACAGTGGGACACGGTAGAATATCAATGTCTGTCCTGGGAACCAAGAAGAAAGAACACACAGATCAAAAACACACATTTGAAAGGAGATGTTGTCTTAGGCATACATACATACAACCTATGCCAGAATCCTGTACCTGAAGACAGTTAACAGCTTCTGGTATTTTTCTTTTCAGTTAAGGAAATCTCCAGGCAAAAAAAAAAAAAAAAAAAAAAAAATCCAAATAAAACAATGAACCAACATCGAGCTACTCTGGAGCTAAATCTGAAGTATATTAAAGGCAAGTCTGTAAGAAAATAATTTTATCTTTTAGAAACCCATAATATAATTCCAAAACCCTTCAAATTCAAACCTTATAAAATAACCAAACACTTGAAAGCTTGGAAAAGCAATTCCAAACAGTCTAGGCAGCCACTGCCTCATCACTCAGAGCAACTGGAATTTTCTCTTCAGTCTATGCACATCTTCATCAAACTAATCCATAAAACAGATACCATCTAACTCCACTGCACAAATCTTGGCAGATTGTTCACACCCCATGCCACGTCTAAGTGCTCAACTTATCTTTATACTGATACAGAAGGCCATCTCTCATTTTTAAATATTACAGAGCAACCCAAGCACAACCCTTCAGCAAGTGACCAGATCCAGCACAATTCCCTCCCCATTGCAGAGTTTCAGAAAAGCAAAGAGTTTCTGTTGTGGGATTAGGCAGGCACACAGCTATCATACCTGGCCCTGCAAACTTTCCAGGCACGGATCACAGACTGAGTATCGCCACATAAATTCAGGGCCACAAGGCTTAGTTTTGCAAAATGTACAAAATTTAATCCATACACTCCACATACCAAAACCACAAGGAAAATAATAAGGAAAAGGAGAAAAGGAAGCAGTTTGAAAATACTATTAACTGCAGCTTGCAAACTGCTCCAGACCTTTATTCATTCACAAAGACGTCTCAGTTCTCAGATGCCACCAACAAACATGCAGGGAAATGGTAGGACACAGCAAGGTAAACTGCTGCTGTCTGCAGCTTGTTTTTTAGAGATAAAGCAATTTCTGGTACAACCTTAATTCAGAACTTCCAGACTAAAGCACAGTTTCACTCTATCCATTTCCACTCCTCCCCACTCCCATTAATCTTCACTAGAGAGCTTGCTGCCAGAAGTAACTAAGAAAAAAAGAAAAATGTCTCTCTTGGCCCCAAATTATCGGTAAGGAGGAAGCAGGAGCAGGCATCAGACTTGCTTCATCTTAACCCACTCACGTTTAGAACCAAGAGACAAAGCTTTCCTAGCCCAGAAAGGCCAGGCACTGCAGTGGCGCAGAATGCCAAGTCTCTTAAGGAACACAGCCACAGCCAGGGCCCAGCCTCCCATCTCCACCTGTCTGATCAGAACAATGAACTCCTCACTTTCTTCTCCTGTCCACACCTGTGACTTGAACAGAGATCTCAGTCTCCAAAAACTCATCACGGCTTAGCTTGAGGGCCATTGCTCTTGTCAGTAGCTGCAGAGTAGTAGGATACTGCAGCCTGCATTCCTCTCCCTCCCACACCAGTCCCTTGTTAAAACAGTCTCCTGTACTCTATCCTAGTTCCCAGAAGGTGGAGCTGCCTCAAATGATGACAATATCATCATCCACAGTCAATGTCCCTTTAGCCTCGTTCATAGCAACATCTCATCAACATCCTAGAAGACTCTGATTTTTTCCCTCAAGCTACAAAAATTACGAAGCTCCATATTTGTCTGTAACCAACATCTGCCATCACATTTTCTGTCACATGAGAATCAGGGATAATTCCTCCCACCCAGCAGCCAGTTTTGTGGTTCTGTTGCTTTTTTCCCCCCCTTTTTTGACAAATTTAATAATGCCACATGAAAGTTTTTGCCTGGGTATTAGCCTTGTTACAGTGGGCAAGATTCCTTTACTCTGAAACATAACTTTAGTATCTAAGTATGTAACATGTTTAGATGTAGTTTTGGATGTTCTCAAGAACACAGATTTTTCTTGTATCCCAACTCATTGAGTCAGTGTGGAAGTAGGATCTTAAACTGAAGTCAACAGGACTTCATCCATGACTGAAATTATACGTATGCCCAAAAGTCTTACAGATTTAATGTCTCAACATCCAATATCACAGTCAAGTGCAGAATCAAGCCTGTTAATGATTAAGACAGGAATACAAGATGATGACAAAAGGACCTGAAGGAGGGAAGATAAACCTTGTTTTATTGGAGATGTCTTGAATAAACATCCAATTGGTATTAGGAAATGTCTCTCTGATTGCTAGAGTAAAAGCAACAGCCTGTACCTGAAAGAAACTAGAGGATTCAGGTGGTGGTTCTCTAGAATAGCAATAGTATTTTTATAAGCTGATTGCAAATACTTTGTAAGATTCTTTACTTTCAAAAATCTATAGAATATACCACTCTCTTCCTGAAAGTTTTCTTTTGGGGACAATTCTACCATTTAGACAAGTCAGTTGCATTTTTAACTTCAAATATGTTGATGCTCCAACAATTGATAAGCAGTTGGAAACAACTGACAAGCGCATACATTTTCCTCATTTAGAAAATTACTTTTTATTTCTGGGTCTTCTTCTAATTGCCTGGAAAATATTTTTAGAACTCAAATGGATTATATTTTTGACAGAGCAATTCTTTAAATGTAGGGGAGCAACAGATTTGCTGGATGAGCTTATAAGATTATAACAGAACACTTCTCCTCTTGTGTGCCCACATGCTTTTGTGTGTGCATAAAGCAAGTATTGCAATTTACAGGTTTTATTGTTAATTATGTGTCCTGTTATTTCTTGTACAATTGAGAGACTGAGAAAGCAAAAGCCAGCATCTCCCCTTTGACCCCCACAGATGTCACAAGATGAAACAAGGCAGAGCTATCAGAGCAACAGAAGATAAAGTCACAAACAAGGCAGAAATTACAACCGACAAGACAGCAATGGGCTCTATGTATGCACCCCAAAACACAGCCAAACAGGAGAACAAACAGGAGAAGCTAAAAAATGTCTACTTAAGAGACCTCAGCAAAAGGAAGGACAAGAGTGCAATGAGGGTACGAGGAAAGCAGACACACACTTGAGGTGTAACCCTTCCCTACAATTGGAAGCTGTGTACTTTGTGAATCTAAAGAAACAGAAGAAATACCAAAGAAAGCAGATTCATTACTTTATTTATCTTTTGAGTACTATGGAAGTACTGAAGTAATTCAATCTTTCAAATATTTTTTTCTCCTCTACTAATCTTATTTTCATAATTCTTATGCTGTTTTGGGCTTCTCATTAGGATTAAATAGAAAATAATTCCAAGGTTTGCCAGACTAGTTCAAGGAGTCTGTTCCAGCTTAAAAAGGATATCTTTTGAAAATTTGCTGAGAGAATAAACCCACTCCTTGTCATGCTGCACACACAGCAGCACATTACAATTATTCCCTTTAAGTGTTATCTTATTTTAAAAGGCATATGAATTCTTTTCACCTTCGAGAAGAATCACACTGTCACCAAAAGGCAAAGCCTGCATCACACTGGCCACAAGCAGATAAAAATAAGGCTGAAGCATCTGCTGAAGGCACCACAATAAACATTCCCTGATCCCTCGGTGTCAATAGAAGATATAGAATCACACAACGGTTGGAGTTGGAAGGGACCTCCAGAGACTGAATCTAACTGCCCTGCCAAAGCAGGATCACCTAGGGCAGGTCAAGTAGGAATACATCCAGATGGGTCTTGAAAATCTCAAGGCTCCACCACCTCTCTGGGCAGCCTGCTCCAGAGCTCTGGCACACTCACAGTGAAGTTTTTCCTCATGTTGAGGTGGAACTTCCTGTGTTCCAGTTTGTATCTGCTTCCCCTCATCCTATCACAGGACACCATTGAAAAGATATTGGCCCCTTCTTAATGTCCCCCCTTCAGATATTTATTAGTCATTATTAAGATATCCTCTCAGCCTTCTCTTCTCCAGACTAAACAGTCCCAAGTCCCCCCCTTTCCTCATAGGACAGGATTGTCCTGTCTTTTCCCTCAGTGCTCCCCAGTGAACAGGATGGAGAGCTAGAACTACTTGTAACAGAGAACAAGAAAGTTTCTGCCCATGGTCAATTGAATTACACATTTTCCTGGGCTAGAAAGAGAACATAAATAGCTCCTAAATGAATAATATAATTAATGCTCGTTGATGAGGATGTCCAATCCCACTTATCCCACTGAAGTGCCTACGCTGCACAACACTGAAATCCTTTCATGCACAACCTTCAAAACTCTCAATATTCCTGAGATGTTATGGGTCACTCTTCACACTGCTGGAGATTGTTTACCACACTTGCAGTGCTGAAGTGCTACTACATGATGAGTTACGACCTCTGAAAGGCAGCCTACTAGGCAGTGAAAAGGAAGTTACAGATTTTCCACAGCTGTTTTTTACCTGCATGGAGCTCAGATCAGCATTTCCACAGAAAGCTGTGGTTCTGTACGAAGGGCAAGATGAAGCAAAAGAAGACAGCTATGGATGCAAGATAGATGATAGCATATATGGAGCTAGAGGATCAATCTAAATAAACAAAGAAGGGAACAAAAAGTGGAGTTTCTTGAGCAGGATTTCTTTTTAGATAGACATGAATACACTTTGGCAAGCTCTGCTTACCAAACAGAACAGAGGAATCCCCTAGCTTTGTGCCAAACAGCAACTGAGGAAAATAGAATTCTCTATCATAAAAACATTTTTGAGAGAAGAAAAATTATTTATTAGACACTTCATCCTACATCATGAAAAAATAAGTCTGAGGAAATCACTGGAAGTAGGGAAACAATCAAGATTTAAAAAGCAGCAATTAATCCCTAATTAGAGGGTGAGGTTAAGGAGAAAAAGCCTAGAAAGATCAGCAATCAATGCTGACATAGAGGATTCTGGTCCTTTTGTAATTTGTGTCAGTGGGAGACAGATGCTCTCCATCAAGCATAAGCCTGAAGATAGTGTTAATCTGCAAGAATCCCTATTGATTGACAAACCTTTGGACACCTGTCCTGTATTGATGAAAGCAATCTAAAAACACATCAAAAGATCTCAAGCAACAGAAGGTGCAGACTAAGATCCTAGAGTCCTCTCTGCTCCTTGAGCAGATGACTATGTGTCAATTATTTGGAACCACACCTCTTGCCTTTTTAAACACTGCTGAAGTCCTCCTTAAAACAGAGAGGAGCATGAAGGTTCTTCCACTCTGGCCTAGATCTACAATGCAGCTCAGGATCTGGACAGGTAGATCTTTTCTCCTTGTGAGCAGAACAGATCTTTGCCTACAGTCATTTTTTGCAGCTGCTACACCATTCTTACTAGCTGCACTGCAATGAGATATTTAATTTACTTTCTTCTCCAAAAAGAAGAATAGCATCAATTTCATGATCAGACTAAAACCTCCAAATTGAGGTTTACCTGAAACCTACAAGAAATCAAATCCAATCAATCTAGTTCCTACTAACACCTTGAAGCCAGAAGTCCACACTAGGAACTAGTGTCATCAAGGATTAAATAAGTGAATAGTTTGTTTCCTTAATTTCAAAATAATTCAATGATCTGTATTTAATACTCACTGTGCAGCTATTACGAAGGGCTTCAAATTTACGCTGGATTTCATCTCTATGTGCCTAAAGGAGGTAAGAAGTTAATCATCAATTTTTCATACATTAGAATTCGAATCCAACAGCTGTTGCTAAACAAACTGCAGAACAATCTACCAGCAAGCAAAGTTTGGAAGGCAGATGCTGCAGGCTATGAAAGCACTCTGTAGTGGCAAAGAACTGATTAGCAAAAGTCACATCCTACTTAATCAAAATGCACTCACGCTCCCAGTTCTGAACTGCTTTAGAAAAATGTACAAACTCAAGAACTGAATGATGCAAAAGGTTCCATCTGAAATGGTCACCAGAAGACATATGGATTCTATGTTAAGTTTGTACATTCTTGACATTTAAATTTGAGTTGGTTTACCTCCATATCCAGATTGGTTATTTCCAATAAAAATAAATACTGCATACAATTTATTGCTTGCAAAGAAAAACTGTAACAAAGTATTATGCAAGCTATCCCAAACAGCTCTGCCAATCTACCTGAAGCCTACCAGAAAGCACCATTTAATCCTGAGCCTCTCTAAAATGCAGTGATGAAACATAACAATCAATTCTTTGGAAGACAGCATCCAAAGTATGGAAAAGTGCAAACACTCATTTTAAAGAATGCAGTATTGCATGCACCATTTTACCTCCTCATTTACAAGCAAAGCATGACAAAGCAAAAGTTCTTGTTTCAGCCTCATGGCCCCTCTCAAAATACATCAAACTGATTTAGCAAGTGTCTCATGTCATATGCTGTCTGAAAATTTAACAATTGAAAGGTTAATGCTCTATCCCATCCAGCCATCCTTTTTCATTCAGGATATTTTCCTCAGAGCCAAGAGACTAAACAGGAAAAAAAAACCAAACTGTTCAGCAGAAGTCAAACATGAGAGCTAAAAAGCTATCTTACCACAACAGGCAATGTGACAAATAAAAAACAGTATATTAAAGAGTCAGAAATACTCCCAAGCCCACCAAACTGGACTCTCTTACACCAGCTGGTCCAAAAGCACTACCAACTTTACCAAGTTAGCTGAAGCAACAACTGAATGAACACAGGTCATAAATATTTACTTGTTTCACTGGTGGTACAGGGTAAAGATAGCAAAGCACATCACCATCCCATTGGCAGTGGTATTAGTTGTTAGGCAAATCTTGCAGCTGGGAGGGGACTGCCTCAGTTTTGAGCAAAAAATGAAACTGATGCCACGTTCTATTCAGTTATTCTTAAGCCTTGATGTTGTTGCTGTACTCTCCCAGCACATACCCACCTCAGAACGACTCTGAGTGGGCAGTTCTCCCTTTCACCTACCCAAAGCAGCAACATCATACAAGCACCTATCTGAGCTGAGGCCACCATCCCTTCCCAAATATAGCAATGGTAGACATACTCAGAACAGTTCTTTAATCAAATGCCACTGGAGCAGGAGAATGCACATTTTCAGCACTTTAAAATAACTGGATTTGAAGGTCATTAAAGACTGTTGTGGCAGCAGGTCATATACTTCTCCACTCTCTCCCCCCACAGCCCTGGGCATCTTTTAGTGAAGGGAATATTTCTCAGAACCAGGCAGTCTGAAGGCTTCTTTTTGTACTCAAGAGACAGCAACCAGCAGCATATAATTTAGAATTCCATTTACTGAGGGGAGGGGGAGGGATGAGGCAAGAATTGAACTTTTTTCTTTTGTACCATTCACACACCTCACCAGATACTGCAAGACACATGTGAGAAGTTCTAATGAAATAAGCATTGGAATAAAATTATGTGTTAACAATACTATTTTCCTAGGAATTTGTTGGGGTGTTTTTTTTTCCCTGAATAAGTTCTCTTCAAAGCAGGATAAGTGATGGGGGGGGGGGGGGAAATTCAGAAAATTCATGATCACCAAGTACTTTCCAACTCATGAGGTATTATTTAAAGAAGTAAATCACAGAGTAAAACTCCTAATAATAATAATTTCATATGCAACTTTTGCCTCATTGAAAAAGTAAGAATGCTCTGACAAGCAATCAGTTTTGTCAGCAATAATACAATACTAGGAAGCATTCATCTGGTTAAAGATAACAAGACAGACAAAATTTGATATTTTAGCCTCTCCTGACAATATCACAATTCAAATCCTGTTCTGAAAAAAAAAAATCAAAAATTAAGTTTTATCAATTCATGTTGACCTCATTATGAAACGTGCACCTACATAATTCTGCTCTGTGTATGCAGCTCACACTATGAATTTTAGGGCTCACCGTGAGAGCTTGAATCTCCTCCTCTGCCTCAGCTGTGGTCTCCTCTAGTTCAGTTTTGGCTTCCCGGAGCTGGTTCTCTAGGGCTGTCCTTGCAGCCTGCAGCCCAGTAATTTGAGATTCCCGTTCCTGGAGTGTCAGCTGCAATTCTGTCAACTGCCTTTTGAGTTCCAGCTTTTGTTCTTCATGCTCTAAACTAACCTGAAGAAAGCAAAAGGTAGCATTCAAATGTAAGTTACTACCAAAGACAACCTCATTTCAGACCTCACTTAAAGATGTCACTGCCATGTCTATCCCAAAAATCGTATCTTGACAGATTGCTTAAGTCACTGAGAATGCAGGTTTGCCTACTACCTAAAACACTACTCATTTGCTTTGACAAAGGTTAAAAGCAACCTGGCATTCTGAAACAAGTTTCAAAACAACAATTCCAGCTGTGACTCCGATATCACATCTCAAATGTCGATAAAAAAATAAAAAAGTACAAAAGATGAAGTAGTTTGGGATGAACTTTCTTCACTGACATTGAGAACCTTTAGGAATCCTTATTTGGGAATCTTTAGCATAAACATCAATACTAATCTTTCTGTGTATGCAAATGTTACCTTTTGCAATTGACTTTAATTTTCCCCTCAGATTCTTTTCAAAGAAACAAACCAAATCAGCTGGCTCTGGGTTTATTTGAATGGCTTCTGTTGAAGGTTTTCTTGAGGCATAGACAAGGATAAACACCTCATTTCCAGAAATGGATGAGAAAATGAATGAGCAGCGACACATATTTCAGTGCTCAAAATCAGTTTCAAACCTTAGCACCTTCTTCAGGCTGTCTGCTATCCCAAGGGAATCTGTCTGTTGTGCTGTAGATGGGCAATCAGCCTGCCAGAAATCCTACCCTGGTCCCAACCAACCTCTGGTCAAACAAGGACATGTGTTGGTCATCCAATCCTCTTAGCTAAAGACAAGACTTCAGTCTTAGCTGAAAATCAGTGGAGTGAGACTGGAGAAAGTAAGTGAAGATCTGAAGTGGATTCAAACTAGTTGATATAAAACTAAAAATGAAGCATAGCTCACAAGCCTTTTAAAATGCATATTTTCATATGACTGTTAAGTTTCTTTTGCAGAAAACTTCTGCAACGAGCATGTGAAGGAACAGGTCTCCCGTTTTCTCACAGGAATTCTGTTCTGTCCTTTTGCTTTCCATTCTGTAGACTCTGAGGCTGTAATAAAGCTGGTCATTGTACAAGCTAAGCTTTTCCTCTCTACTCTATATGCAGTATAGCTGGGTAATATTAAAAGGATCATAGAATCAATCAGGTTAGAAGAGACCTCCAAGATCCAACCTGTCACCCAGCCCTATCCAATCAACTGGATGAGGCACTTAGTGCCATGGTCTAATCTTTTCTTGAACACTTCCAGGGACAGCAACTCCTCCACCTCCCTGGGAGGTGCCAATCACTCTCTCTGTGAAGAACTTCCTCCTAATATCAACCCTGTACCTCCCCTGGCACTTGTGCAGAGAACATAAATATGTGCAAGAGAACATAAATATGATTCTGAGAAAGCAAGATAATTTAAAAGCTCAGATTCAGTTAAATCTAAGAATGTCAAACCCTTAATACTTCTTTTTCTAATGAGCAATTTTTTTAACTCCTAGGGAAAAAAAAGTACTGCTAGACCAAATGAAATTAATACACCTTAAAATACCCTTTTTTTTTTAGTTCTGTGACACATAGAACTAAAATAATTTAATTCTACTTCTCACTGTAACACTCAAAACAGAGTACATTCAAGTACACTTGTTTGGAGGGATTAAAGCCAAGCTTTCACCTCTCGCAGCCTAGTCTCTAGCTCCAGCAGGCGGTTTTTGTCAGTGTGATCTTGGTGACTCATCTTTTCCAATTGTTCTTCTAATTTTCGGTTTTGGGCCTCTAACTTTCCAGCTTGTGTTTCCAAGTAGAACTTCTGTTGCCTAAGCTCTGAAATCATCTCCTCTTGGGCTTTCCTGGAAGGAGAAAAATGCAAAGTCACAATCCCAAAACATCCTTAACAGGTGGCCTTTCACTGGGGTGAAGGAAGGAAGAAACTAAAAGTTTCCTGTTAAGTAGGATAGTTAGGCTCACAGCTACATCTCAACCAAAAAAACCCAAACAAATGAAAAATAAAATATCCACCCCCCAAAAGTCAGCTTTTCACTCCCATGAACTAGTGTATTCATCAGCATGTGCCCAGAGGACTAGAAGCCTGTTTGCAGATTGCACATAAACATTAATCTTGGACAGAGTAATCTACAACAACATTTAAGACACAGTTTATTCTTTTCATTTCACCAATCCCTTGTTACATGTTTTTGTCTACAGGAAAAATAAACACTAAGAAAGATGTTTTCACATAACATATTTGCATGAGGTAAGAGAAACCCTGAGAGTTAGGGTTTGGGGCCAGGGTGGGGGATATTGTGTTGCGGGTTGTTTTGTTGGGGTTTAAGCTGTAACGGACCGAGAACTTGACCTACACTGAAGTGAAGCTTTGTTGTCTCTGATCAAAGTCTTTATCTACAAAGTGAACAAAAATAATTACTTGTGCTCATGAGAATTTTGAGAGTTGGCAACAATTGTTAGCAGAGAGAATCTGAAATTGATCTTATCATAAAAATAAAAACTGGAGAAAAAAAAAGGGGGTGGAGGGAAGGGAAAAAATTCTTTCTACATTATTTACAATTCCTGGAATCATTTTGTCATGCGTTGGAAAATTCTGGCTCATAGTGTGCTTTCTACTTAGAAGTCTCACAAAGCTCTACATATATTAATGAATTAAAATTTTAAGAGGTTTGCTGCAAGATAAGCTGTTATTAATCCTATCCCAGAGAAATTATGTGGGTTGCTCAAGATCAAATAGGAAGACTTAACAAAATTAAAAATAGAATTTAAGTCTTCTGACTCACATTTCTGTGCATTGCATGCAAACCCACCCTTTCACCCTTTCTCTTTTCTTATTACCTCTACAGATTATTGCCAGCCAGAACTGTCAAATGGTGTTATTGCACTTCCTGCTGTTTACTGGGCTATCTTCTCTGGAGCCTGATAATCACTGCTTTCCTCAGATACTGATGGAACAAAAGCTAGCAGAGTTTCCCTCTCCTCTGAAGGGTTTAATCACTAGCTCTCCTCTTCAAACATGCTCAGATTAGCTGTAGCTTTTGTGGCTTCAAAATACAGTCCAACCACAGATTTATACATTTTCACCACCACAATTCACAAAATAAGTACAAATTCATCAGCTATGTGCATGCATAATAAAGCAATTTTCTCCTAAAATGCTGGTTATTCTGTACCATCTTCTACCAATCCTGCAAAATTACAGTTCTTGAAGATAATCTCAATAATCTATTTTAAATCCTATATTAAAACATTATTATGGGTGGGTTTTTCTCATGTTTCCTATGGATCTCTAGTCAAGTGTCCTGCTCTCAGAAGGTGCATCTAGCTCAGCTAAGTTCTCACACTCATTTCAGCACTGAAGACAGACACTAGACCTTGTATATGCTTCCCAGGTACATTCAAGACAATACTTTTGGTTTATTTCAGACTGAAGGCAAATTTCAGCTTTTGCTGCCTCAATAAACTTCTTGGGTGATAAACTGGATGCCATCTGGCACATAAAGCAACACAAATTTCTCAGTTATTTCTGTGAATATTTTTGGTTGATCAGGCTAAAATAACTTGCCAGATATTTGAAATACAGCAAAAATTGGAACCATTATATATCTGGAGGCATAATCATGACTGAAAAGGGAAAAAAAGCAAACCAGCTCTTTGCCAAAATTCACCCTTGCTTGATTCTATTCAATGTTATAGATAAATCTATCCAAGTGCTACCCAGAGAAGCTGCCTGACATTGCACCCAGCAGCTGACAGACACTGAAAATCTTTCTGCAGGCAGCCAATCTCTTACCCCAGTAAGAGTTTATTCTACTTTAGCCCTACCTCGCAGGACATAAGCATTCAGGTTTTTTAACTATACTTGAAGCAGAATGGCTCCAAGCCATTATGATGGAAAAAACATCATTACTAAGACAAGGAATCCAAGCTAAAATCCAAAAAGGAGAGCAAATTCAGACAGACAAAAAGATGTGACACAGAAGACTTCTTCTCTGCTTAATAAATAAGGCTTCACAAAGTGAGTTGCTGATTGCACAGTGATTCAGGATGACATTAGATCTTGACCAGTAGTATAATCTCAAAACACTAAACTATGATATTGGTCATTGAGTTGAAACCAAGAGAGGCTGAAGCCAAGAAGGCAATGCAGATATATGCAAGTGCTGCGTGGAAGCAGCATTCTGAAGCTGGGATATCTCCTGTTTCTCATTAGTTCTGCCCAGAATTTCTCACTCTTGCAATCAGCAATTCAAAAACATGCAGAAAACTTCTTGGTTTAAAAAAATCTAGTTTTCTTACTTGTCTTCTTCCCCATGGAGGCAGAATGGAATGTTTAATGTTTAAAAAGGTGTTTATAAAGACGTTTAATGTTTTCAATTTCAACGTCATGTAACTGTCAGAGCAGTCAAGGACAATTTAAATCTAGCAGCAATATATACGTTCCAAAAAGGAATGAAGGTTTCTCCAGAGGTGTTTCAGACATTCAAATTATTAGTATTCATTTAACATGTTTGGAAAGACCTGCACAAACACCAGCCAGGAGAAAGGCTCCAAAGTAAACACTGTAAAGCAAACCAATTTTCCTAGTCATGTCTGAGGAAACATGAGCTGCGCAGTGAACCACAGCTATGTGAAGAACAAGTGTTATTTTTACAGCACTGAGAAACAAGCAGGGAGCACACAGCAGGCCTGCAAAAAAAGAACCACTTTTCCATTAAGAGAACAGATCTTACTGCAAACTGTTCAGTAGTGACCAGTAGGAGAGCAGCTGCTATACTTACATGTTCCTCTGGGTAAAAAGGCTGCTGTTTGCTGCCAGTTTATTGGCCTCAGACAATTCCACTATTCTCTGCTCCAGTGACCTAATCTTCGAATCCATTGCATTGATCATCTGAAACAGAGCAATGTGCCTTTGAGACTGCACAATGGAAGTGATTATAAAAACAATGTTTAATAAAGACAAGATTTCACTTTTTCCAGAAACAAAAAGTGGTAAAATAAAACCAATCACATGGCCGAAAGTGCATCACAGATGCAATTACTGGAGCTACTTTCAGCTGCATTAAAATTAGAAGAAATCAACCATTATATTATCAGTGCACATTGGTACACAGCAAGCTACGTGGCTACTTTGAAGGACATATTCTTGAAGACACTTTAAAAAAAAAAAAAATCAAATACCAATTTTAAAAGATATCCCTTCAAAACAGCTCAGCAGCACTACAAAAGCTCAAACAAAATTATCTTGCTTGAAATCAGAGTTGTGGAAAGCTACTCTTAAAGCACTTTGATTTCCAGTTCAGCTAAACATACCGCCTTCTGTTCAGCCAGGACTTTGCACTTCTCACGTGCTTCCTCTTCATGTCTTCTGAGCATATTCTCAAGTGCTTCCTTATCTGCAAGATCTTTCTTCATCTGATTTTCCAACACCTAAATTAAGACATTTCTTTTGTCTAAATTATATGTGTTTCACTGGGCAAAGGACAAGCAAAAAGAAAACCATCAAGAAAGACAGAAATGGTTTTTAAGTAATTGATCATATCTCAAGCAAAATTAAACCCAAGATGTAATTGCATGAAAACCATGGAAGAGCAAACTTTAAAAATGAGCACTCCCTCAGTTACCTCTGAAGACTGAATTTAGTGATGGAATTTTATCAAGATGTAAGGATGCTACAGATTTTTTTAAATTATTATTTCAAGTCATATAAACTGTGTTGAAGAAATACTCCAGATGAAGGCAACAGAGAACAGAAAAATCTCTTGACCTCAACATATATGGCAGAGGAAGTAAGGAAGTGCACATCCTTTGGTTGCCCTACCAATATGGCTCAGGAAGTAATTAGTATGTTCTGGAAGTATGCACAAGAACAGAGAGTCCATGAATTCTTCAAGTCAGAGACACCAAATGAAGAAGCTAAATAAAAGACTTCTCTTTGTATTCATTAGGAACAGGACTCAAGTAACTAATTAGAACCTTTTCTTTTTTCAAAGAAACATGAGTTGTGTCTGTGTGTATGTCTAAAGCCTCAAATCAGTTGTTGAACTGGAGGCCATTTCCTTTAAAGAAAGTTTTCAAAGGCACAAAGTCTGGATACCACAGGGTATTTTTTACTGTTCCAGTTACACACATGCCATGTACTCTTTCATGTCTTTCGATGTCTCATCTGGCTTTCTGATTCCTCCTACTAAGCCCTGTATATATGTCTCCATAATATACTGCCTCTCCTCTTTTTAATTATTTTTTCCAATCCCTATCCTCTTTTCCAGTTTTTATGCCACCATTCCTTTCCTAACATTATCTTTGACCTCCCTCCTTTCTAGCACTCTCTTCTCATTACTGATTACCAATGCTCTGGCACACCAGGAAATCATCTTACTTCTCTTTTGTCCTTTGTATTTCTCCCATAGAAATTTCCTTTCTCCTTTTAAACACTACATCCTCTCTAATTCCATATTTCATCTTAAATAAAAGTCTGAGGTAAATGCATCAGATAAAGACTGATGATAACAGAATGTCCTGTAGAAACAAAGATTCTTATAAAATGCATTTACTGGCTGATGCACTGCAAGTTCTTCAGAACAATCCTTAACCAGTGCACATACACTTATTTCCCATTTTGTTTTTCCTAATGTTAGATGGTGTCTATGATTCTGTTCGTTAAAGTCTCATGTTACACTGGAAAAGACAAAAACAAAGTGGGTGGTTTCTGTGGCTCCTTGGCAGATGTTACAGCTCCAAGAGGATGGAATTTCAGAAACACTCCAGTATTTGCTGAATTTAAAACTTGCAGGTAGGCTGTGCGAAAATCATCAGTAGGAACTGAAAGCCTTTTCAGGATGTGAGATCCAATAGCATTAAGTATTTTTTAGCCAGCAATAGTCCAGTTACAATCAACAACTGCCTTCCTATAGTTCTGACTTCAAATGGCACTTGTTCTAAGGCAGTGCTAAAGACAATTAAGGTACAATGGCATGGACTAGAAGAAAAACTTGTTGATTCCACTGAGCTCTCTGAGCAGTGGTAGAAAAGAAGGTAACTCATAGAGTCTAAAGCCAACCGCAACTGATTTTCCCTGAACTCACTCTAACCACAAAATGCTTGTAGGAAGATAAGATATTTTTACTTTGAGTTTTTCCTCATAGAATTGTTCCTTCTGTTTCAGCTGCAACTCCAGATGTTGTGCTGCAATCTGAGCCTCGCGATGCTTTTCTTCCAGCTCCTAAAAGCAGCAGAGATTTATATTCAGAGACAAAAGAATAGTAGGTGCTGTCTGTATGTTACACAGGTATCAAACATACATTCATTCATTCTCTTTTTTTAAGGCTTTACACTATAAAAATCCCAAGACAAGGGCTACTGCAGTAAAACCACAATAGCAGAGCTGTACACTATCACTTTTAAGCTTTGCATACTGCTGCTGACCCATCCACTGCAGAGCAGATATACTGCTAAAGAATTCAAGAATTCTGCTTCCACAATAGGAATTGCCTTTTCCCTGTAAAATATTCCCAAAGATGGGCCAAGGACATTTTGTCAAAACAAGCAGTTATAAACACTTCATAGCTGCAGTGGCATCACAGGAAATTCAGATCTATTTTTACCAAGGTCTCTCACTTGTTTTCTCACAGAAGACCTCAATAATGGGGCACTGCTGTCTATGCTTTTCATTCTACATTCATGGAATGGGAATAGTATTTACTTGGTTACATTTCTCAAATGAACGTTGTCAGAATAACTATTTATAAATTGCTTGGAAAAATACAGGATGCCATATATATGGTAGAACATAGCAGGGTATTTTTAACATCTCTACTTCACATCCGATAGCTTGAGCCGTGCACAGTAAGGACTTGGATAATTCTGTACCTCTTAAGTTAGCTATTTGTGCTGTCTGACTATAGCATTTAGGATCTATCTATAGTCACCTTCCAACAGGACACCTTCCAAGAGTTGAGCTTTAGAATTTCATGCTCATTCACTGTCATGTTTGCAATTTCAACAACTTCCTTAGAACAAGAGGCAGATCCAGGTCTGTCATTCGCTGTCACTGGACTGCCTCAATGATTTCTGGAGGTCCCTTCCAACTCCTAACTTCCTGTGATCCTGTGACTTGCATAGACAAGTTCAGGTTTTGGGATGCACCAAGTTCTTCTGTCTGCCTTGACTACTGCAGAGAACAGCAAAGTTTCTTGATACCTCTACTTTAGCCCTTTTCTGATCCTCCTCATCTTGAAAACATACAGACTTTTGTGCTCCAGTAATTGCAATAGATCTCTTTTTCCAAAAGTGAGAATCAAAAAGGAGGTTCACTAAAAGTAGGTCATCTACAGTGCCTAGTACCCGACACTTCTGCAAGGAATGGAGATTGCTGCTTTTTGCAATTGAAATATGTCTCCCAGCAACAAGAGGGACAACTCACCTCCCCCAGAAGCCCACACGTTTCAGGTCCTGGCAGAGAATCAGACAACCAGATCAGCAGCAGCTTCAAAGCTACCAGCATCAGACTGCTCATATTGTAGCAGAAACTTTACCAGTTTCTGCAGTGGCACTTCACAGGCAGTATGGGCTTAAAAAGGTAATTTCTTACCATTCCAGATCTCACCATTCTCTATGTAGCATCAGCTTTGTTATTGACATCATAGCAATGATCTACACTTTCAAGCAGCAGGATCTTCTCTAACTTGTCTTACTTCTGAAGTACCTGCTGATCTGCCTGTACAGAACTGATTCTCAGGTTCTGCTAGATGAGCATAGGAAAGCCAGCTTCCACCTTACTCTATGCAATTCTGTATCTTCAGATCCTCTCCTACCTTTCTATACCTCCTATACCAGGAAAAGTCAAAAGCATTTGAAGATATCAACTTGAGGGAATAAACAGGGTAGAAGTGAAGAAAAAAGAAAACTGTGCTCCCAGATCAGAGCGGCAAGGCAGTAGTGAAGACTCTGTAAGATTATTTCTTCAATGCCTATTTGACTTTTTTATAAAAATACTTCTGCATCTCTCCAACATTCTGTCAGAACTCCATGGAAACTATCTATAAGAGGAGCTAAACATGGTGTAAAACAATTAGTTGGTATTTCTGCATTCCCTTCCAATTTATCCTCCACAATGATATCCAAACCAAGCAACAAACCCCAAATATACACAAGAGGCTTATGAAACAATGTGAAGTTTTACAGTATTTCTAAACATAAAGCTGGCTCTGTGCCCAGCAGAACCATAGTCTCCCACTTACCATGCACTCATGTTATAAAAACAATTTGAAAGAAAAGAGCACTACTAAAGAACTGATTCTGCCTTTTCTTGGGAGTGCTCAGGCATTCTGACGCTGAAGTCCACATAGCAGTCAGGGACTTGTCAGTGTTAGGCTAAAGACTGGACTCAATGATCTTAAAGATCTTTTTCAATCTAGGCAATTCTGTGTTTCTGTGACACTGAACTTTAGCCAGACCAAGTAAGGGTCATCTGCTGACTCCAAATACAGTTATTTATTTGGCCTTCCTCATGTGTGTCTATGACCAGAATTGCTGCCAATATAAAATGTAATCTTTTTCCCTCATCAAATTGGTAACAGATACAGAATTCAGGAGAAACGTAAAATTAATTTAATTATTCCACCATGAAACTATGTTTCCTCTCCCAGGAAGCAAAAGCATTAAAAACACCCTCTGCTTAGGTCACTGCAGACTGATGTAGTCACTAGAAAGTTTTGTTTAATAAGGAGAGAAACAAGAAATTGCCAACAGAGAAGGTATGTGGGTGAAAATGGATTCCTGACAAATAGTATCTTTGGAGACGAGCAGTTTAGATGACTAATTTCTCCCTGCTTCAAAACGTAAGCATTCCAAGTACATCTGACCTCTCAATTCCTTTGCAATTTAGTTTAAAAGCTAAATATTAATGTTTTTCTTGTTGCAGCATTCTGTGCTGAGAATGTTGTACTTTGAAAATATACTCAGGCAAATACACATTACTAACTTGACTTGAAAGTGGTCCCACTTAGACAACTAGGAATTTAAAGTAGTATTAAGACTACAGGTACAGGAGTGAGTTTGTAACTATAGTTGCAAATAGTACTCCAGCACTCAAGCTCTCTCCAGTACTACTGGTACGAGAAACAAATCTCTTTATTCAAGCATTTCCACCTTATTCAATGCAATTCTATGTCTTCTGTTCCTTTCCTACCCCTTCCTTACAAACTCTTACCCTTTATCTTTCATTTTCACCTCTGCTCACCAGAATTTTTTCTGCCATCTGTTGGATCTGTTGAGATTTGGTTTGAATATCTTCCTTCAGACGGTTTTCTCTTCTTTCCACAGTCTCTAATCTCTTCACTTGGTTCTCCAGAGAATGGCGCCGTTCCTGTAGAGCAATCGTTAACTGCTGTTAGGCTTAAGCAGCTCTGCATTAGCACAAAGCCATGAGTAGTGTCTAGAAAAAGTCAGCTGAAGAAGTCAATATATGGTTGTTCCTTGTATTTAAATACTCATCATGCCTCAAATCTCTTAAAGCTCAGTAAGGGAGGTGGTTACAATGTCCTTATTGACTCCTCGCTGAAAAGAAAAAAAACTTCTCTGTTTTCTTCAAAGAAATAGAAGCTTTATAATTAAAAACAGATTCATATTAACATCAGTTTCCCATGACTAGTTACTACGGGAATACAGGCTGTACACAGCTCTCCAGAGGAGGGATTCTAAACACAGACACATTCCAACATCTTATTTACTCTAGACACGCATTCTCCACTCACCTCAGCTTCAAGCAATTTCTTCTTCATGCTTTCATTAGAATCCTCCCGATTCTGCAGTTTCTCTAACTCCTTCTCAGCTCTCTCCTTCGCTTGACGGATATTCTGAAGAAGTTCAGTTGCCTCCGAGCTTGCTTTCACAGCCTAAGGGTAACATAACAACAACACATACACAAAAAACTTACTATGTGAAAAGTTCATCACCTTGAGATGGTCAACATTCTGAGTAAAACTGCTACATAACTTTGGCCTAGAAGTCTAAAGCCAACTTACAAATACATGCAGGAACTCTAATTCTCTAATTCTGCCTTCTGTTAAATATTTTCTGTTACACACAAAAAAAAAAAAAAAATTAAAATCCAGAAGATCTACATGTTTGTCTTGCTGTACTGCATGTACTAATTGTCTCTGCATACTGAAAGTCTAACTCCAAATTCAGCTCTTGGAAATAACTCAGAAAATATCCTTACTAAAAGACCGAAAGGAGAAAAGAGGAGGGGAGATTAAAACATGACTGGTTTGAAATATTAGTAGCACCAATGCCACATAGCTTTGGCCTCCTATTAATGTTCTAGATCACTAACCCTTCAAAAAGGTCTCAAGTTTGAAAATCTCTGTTAGTGAATTATTATGACAACCCCTTTCTTTGCTGCTGGCAGATCCCATTTAGAGTTTTCCCACTGCTCTTACAGTGCCTTAAGTGACAGACTGACCACAACTGCAAACACCAGATGTTATGTGCTGCCTTTCGCTTCCATTGCTAAGAGATTTTAATTCTGTTGTGAAACCTCCACATTCAACCTTTTTACTGTGGAATACTGAACTGGAAAGTGATTCTGAAGTTAAAAGAGAGTATACTGAGAGACTAAACTAAGGCCAAGAAGTATTTTACCAACAAGCTAAAATTATCAGAACTCTGTCTACAGAAGCAAGGGCCTCATGCACTGCACAGGGCATACCCAAACTGACCTTTTAAATTAGGGTTTCTCTACACTACTCCAGTTCTGACTCAGCTCCATTTGTAAAAATAAACACTGTTGACACGCCTCAAGAGCTGAAAGCATACCGAGAACACCGATGATTTCAGATACCAGTTCCCACCCCTTTTTCCTTATCATCCCCCATGCTATGACTAATTCTATTTTTGAGGATAAAACAAAGTGCATCCCTCCTCTGCATTAAGGTTTCACTGGAAAATCTTGTGGAAAATTCACTTTCACTGCCCAGACATTACCTTTGTCAGCTTTTCCTGCAGCTCCTGGATTTTGGCCTGCTGCTCCGTATTGATCTACAGTTAAATAAAAAGATGAGGGGAAAGAGTGTTGTAAAACCAGAATGGAAAAAATGCTCTCTGCTTATGATATCATGTTTATTTTAATTCACACACTTAATCAGGTTGGAAAAGACCTTTGAGATCATCAAGTCCAACCTATCACTCAACACCATCTAAATTCACTTCCTCAAAATTTGGGTTTCTCCCCTGTAAATTCCAACAAACCAAAATGCTCCTTGGCAAATCCACACCCTTTTTGCTAACTTCTGGTGAAGACTACTCAGAATTATTTTTTATTTTTTCATTTGCTATTTACTTACAAAGAAAACCCTTATGTATCACTAACTTAACTCCAAACTCAGATTACACATACCTGTCATTCCCTAACTTCTGAACACGACACATTAAGAATGGGATATCCCGAAACAGCTTGACATCCAATCAATGTATTGCACCAGGAAAATAATGTTTCAAAAATAAAACAAAACAGGGAAGGATGTGAGGCTGTGCATGGTACTGCCTAGTCAAAGACACCTTTGGTTTCTGTACATAGCATGAAAGACCCAAACTCCAGAACACTGAAGGAGCCTACCTTCTCCAGTTTGGAATACAACTCTCCTGCTTCATTTTTCCCTTGATCTTTTACCTGTAACTTAAATATAAAATATATAAAAGTCTCAGGAAAAGTTGTAGCACACTTGTCTATTATCCAGTCATCACCTCACGCAATTTAAACACAAGCAACTCCACACAGGATAAATCTATACTACTTCAAGGGCACAGTCGAAAGGCATTTTGTATTAATTGTACAAACCAGGGTAATCTTCGGAGGACACGCACACAACTTGTCAGTGCAAAACAGCACTAGACATTCCAGTAAGCAGTAACCTCCCTTCCCACAAAACCTAAACTACCTTTTGCAATTTGTTGTGACATTCAGCAGCTTTACGTTTGAATTCTTCAGCTGCCAGTCGTGACTCTCTCAACTCCGATTCATAAAGATCGCTCCGCCTGCGAGCCGATATAAGATCCTCTTCCAATTGATTCATCATCAACCTCATTTCTTCTACTTGAGCTTGATATTCCTATAGTTGTGGTGCAAAGGAAGGAGAAGGTACTGCATTTTAGAGGCAACATGGGAAACACTTGCAGCAGCAGATCCCAGAATACTGATTGCAGGCAAGAGGCACATTAAGAATGTGCAGAAGAGAAGTAAAAGTACAAAATAGAACAGTAAGAGCTAAATAAAACAACACATCCAGGATGTTCTGGTTTGAGTCTTGCCATTTTCAAGTCAATACTTCATAAATCAAAACACTTTTTTTGAGAGCTGCTTCACTGCAGAAACATACATACATCTACACACAAATGATAAATACTACTTACATTTCTAATTTCTGAATCAGAAATGTGTCTTTGAGCTGATGTCTCTACTAAATGCCCAGATGCTCCCTCAAGATACATTTTCTCAGGTTGATAACATGACAATTACCACAGATCTGCACAGCTTGGGTAAAAGGAAAGAAGGAGAAGCAGAAGGGTAGCATACTGTGGCTTCTAGCCATCAGTTAATTTCTCTTGATAGAGTTAAAAAGAATCATATTGCTCTATATGGGAGACAAACTACAATCAAGTACTAACTTAGAAAACTTGTCTCAAAATCACATTGCCTATAGAAGATATTTGCTTGTATAGGCCAAAATAATGATTCTCCATGCAGGTCACTATAAGGTAGGGATTTGGATGGGGAAGGTGGAAGAAGAAAAGAACATTTGAGTTGTTTATCTCACTGAGACTGAGTAAAAAGAGACTAGCTCATGAGATTGCTTCTTGTATCTTCACTGGAAAAACAACTTAATTATGCTTATTTACCATTTACTAAGTTCTGTAAATACACATTTTATAAAATTACTAGGAAAAAAAATAAAAACACAAACCAAAACCACCAACCAAAAAACCTCAAGTGAAGTTGTTGGGTTTTTTTTAATGAAGCAGAGAAGAAGTGGAAAACATGTAGATCAAGAGCTAGGATAAAAGATTATGAAGGAGTGACAGTGGGGGAGTCTGTCTTTCTTTCCATTTTAATATCTTACACCAAACCAAACTACCCCCATATTCAAAAGAGTAAGTGTCTCGTGACAAAGTCAGGTTTGTCATCACTCCCTCCAGGCAGGCAGCTGTCTTCAGTTTGACAAGTGACTGCACGAACACTGACCCTAACGTCAGCCCGCGGTTCTCCAGCAACGTGGAGAACTTATACAGACACTTAGAGAAGCTGGGCCTGTAACAGATTGCTTTGGTATTCATTATGGGGAGTGTGGCAGAATGGCTCTGTGCTTTGCAATTCCCAAATTGGCTCTGTAGTCTGTAAGGCAGATAGAGGACCTCTCTTTCCACTTAGTCTCACTTATTTTCTTGCTGGAAAGAATTAAGAGCGTTTCTATAAAATGTGAGCTTACATTAATTCAAATATTCATTGCATACAAATATAGTTGTGAAGAAAAAAAGGCAGAATGCTTTGAAGGAATACATGCTGTCCTCAGAAATCATAATTTGCCAAGCTTCCCTAAAATATTTGTTTTTTATGTCAGCAACACTTGATCAAAGAATTACAGGTATGACTATGGCAGCCACTGTGAAATTGAGTCTTTGGGAAGGGAGGAGAAGGGGGAGGAGGAAAAGAAGAAAGAAGAGGAGATAATTAGTACTATTTCAGATTTCATTGTTTCTTCACATTTGCAGGAGTATCCTTCGATAAATCTCATGGTCAGGCCAGAGGAACAAGCCACATCACTCAAGGCAGCACAGAACAATACCTCTTGCATATGCATTGCTCAGTTTAAAAACTATCAAGATGTACTTAAGCACATATCAATGGACAGGCAAAGCTCAGGGCATACATCTGCAGCAAATTATATCGGGGTAGCTACATACAAATAAGTGGGCCTCTCAAAAAAATATGAATTCTGATTTGTTGCAAGTTCATCCGTTCATAGGGGTCTTCATCAAGGAAGGATCAGAATGCAGGCTTAGTTAGAACTAAACAAAACCAAACAGAAAACACATAGGCACCAAAACAAAACAAAAATAAACCCAACCAAAAAACCCCAAACAAACACAAACCCATCATGCTCTTCTATTCAAGTACCTGGGGTTAAGTTGCACCTATAGTCTTGCCCTGAAAATACCAAATGCCTAATTATTAGGTTTTGAAAGTTCTGACTTCTTGTTAAGTTTTATTTGTTCTCTCTGATGCTTCAGGTTTTCAACAGCAAAACTCTAAGGAACTCTTCCATCTCTCCTTTCAGTTCCCTCTGACTTAGAAGTAATGATCCAAGTCTTTAATGGCTAAGATCCACCTGCTGGTATGAGTCAGCAAAACTATCTCTGCACATTCTGTTGTGGTGTTCTTCCACATGGGTTTCAAATAGCTTGAGGACCACTCCAGATATGGAAGTCTGCAGGATGTTCCACATTTGTTTGTTGACCTAAGCAGGAGTTTTACGCCATCATGAATCTTCACAAGCCAAATTAAGAGATTCTGGGACAAAATGCTTGATTAAAAATTACTTTTCCCTCTATTACATGCATCTGCACTTCCTAAGAATCTATCAGTATTTATCATTGCTGAAAATCTTCCACATTTCAGTATTTAAAGTCACATTGCTAAGAAAGCACCAGAACACAGAGAAATGAGCTTTAGGTCCCTTGTATTACATAAAACAACCATTCAGTAGAATGCTGTAGAGGTCTATGGAGGCCTGCTACATCCAGAGGGTTGTTTTTGCATTTCATTACTTTTTACATAAGAGCTGCTCATGTCTGGAGAATTATTACCAAGGTTTCTGGGCTTTCTTGTCTCAAACACTATGAAATTAGTCAGTTAATGTTTGTGAAGTGCTTTTGAAGATGAAAAACAATAGATAATTGCAAAGAATTGTTTAAATGCCATAGCAAATTTCAATTTCTTTTTCTCAGTACAATATGTTCCTATTAATTCATAGAACTGAATGGGTTCTGTCTTGTAGACCATTTAAAATCCTAAAAATGTCCACATTTGTCACCATATTTTCATTCCATTTTGATTTTTTTCCCCCCTTATGAACAACTGTATGGATTAATGAATTTTCAATGTTCTGGTACCAAAAAAAAAAAAAAAAAAAAAAATTACGAACACTTACTTTGCAAACAGATTAAATTAGGAAAATAACAGTTAGGCAACAATGATTCTGTTTTGAAAGACTATTGAGCATTTCAAATGGCCAGATAAGATGAAGAAATAAAAAAAAACCAAACAAACACACAAACCAAAATTAAGGCTAAGTCCTCTCCAGGTGAAGGTGCATTAACTTACTGTGACACCTGTACAACCTGCCCATTTAAAATGGATAGTTAATTTCTAATGGAGCATATTACTGAAGTATTGCAGCTTTCTCCCAAGCTGGTTTTATAGACAAAGTACTTTCAAAACTAGGAAAAGAAAAACTTCAAGTTTGGAGTTGGTGCTTACTTGCAACATACACTGAAAGTGCAAATTTGCTGCTTTCTATGTTGCTTAAGAAACCAAGTGAAAATGTACAGCCTGGGAATCACCGCAGCCTACCATTGTGAAACATAATCCTGGCAACAGAGCTAGAATATGCCAAGAATGCCTATGTGTAGACAGCCACTCTGCTCCCCACAGAAGCAGGTATACCTGTTCTTTGATCTCTTGCAGTTTTCGGCTTTGCTCTCTGATATCATGAAGTAGCTGTAGTGCCTTATCATCTTCCTGAGACACCTCCATCCGTGCCTGCTCCAGGCTTCGCTTTAAGCTCTGCAGAAAGCAAAATGTTCAATACACAGTCTTTGGTTTTTCAGATGGCTGTATAATAAAAGATCTTTAGCTATGCAAATGCCTCCTTGATGGCAGTGGAGCATCAAAAAAAAAAGTCAAGGCACCAGTGATGGAACCCTAAAGAACTTCATGGCCAGTGCTGCTTCTGTCTGGATAGAGGCAGTCCGTTTTACAAACAGCTTACTACATGTAAATCTTAGTTCAAACCTCTACTTCCTCACACCAGCTTCACAGACAAAAACCACCAAACAGAGATGACAAAAGGCATCCATTATTGACAGCATTTATCTATATTTTATCTAGCACTATTAAATTCACAACCTAGATACAATCCTTCAATTTCGTATTACTAACAAGCCTATGCATTTTCCATGTTGCTGCTAAGTGAGCTAAAACCCTTCAATCATTACTAAACTTCTACAAAAAAGAGAAGAGCTGCTTCTGTATGGGAACAAAGACCTTACCTGCAAATTCTGACAGACCAGTAGTCCTCCTATCAAGTGCATGTTAGACACAAACTGAGCTTTCTTTATTTACCTAGTGGCATTTGGTATAAGGAAATCACTCAGTCACATGCTAAGATCTGCTTCCCAACAAACCAACGCCTCAGAAATGGTTTCAATCCTCAGAATATTATCTGGAGTTTTGCTCTCAGTACAAGCAAGGAAACAGAATATTAACATTCAACTGAAAATACAGAGACTATCAACAAGAATGAAAATATCCTCACTGGAATCTTGCCAGGACAATTGGGCAGACATGCCAGCTCCCATGAAAAATGTCAAATGGTCTTTGAAGATGTGGGTTTTAAGGCCTCATTTTTATATTCTACCTGAAAATTAGCACCTGCTCTAATATCATCCCTGCATTATGCAGGACTCAGAATATCACAGATGGAGGCAACATCATTGTTTCCTCATCTTACTTGTCCTTGAAGATTTCTGTCTAGGTACCAATTAGGCCCCATCCTCTGCTGGCTAAGAAACCTGCAAGAAGTCAAACCCAAGCATGTTCTAGCACAGCCAGTAAGACAAACAGCACAAATAGCTTCAGCAAGACCAGGACAGTAGTTACTCCTGTATGTTCTAAGCACATGACCATGAAACAAAGTTCGAATAGAACTATCAAGCAAGCCTCTGCAAACAATTCAGGGCTCCACGTTCAACAGATATCCTCTCACAATGATTTTTCTCTCCATCAAGTACCCCACTGAAACCATGATGGAAGAGAAAGGCAAAGACCACCAGATTTCAGGCCTTCATTGCTGAAAGGACTGGTGTAGGGGCTCACACTGCATTCTGTGATATAGGTGGCCAGGTCCTGCTCCAGGAGGGATCGCTGGGTTTCAGAGGCTTTCAGTTCCACCTCCTTTTGGCTAAGTACAGCCTCCACCTCTGACACTCTCCGGTGCAACCGCGTCATTTCCTGCTCCATCTGCAATAAACATTAAGAGGTTATAAAGGGGGCTTCAAAAGCTTTGTTAACTGCTACTTTCAGAGCTCTGTTTGTAAGGAATTTGTCTCCAAGAGACTTCTAGCTATGTTTCTCCAAATGGTGTTTAAATTCCAATACCATTGTCTCTGCTCCAGGAATGCACAGTTCTTCTTAAGGGCAAGTAGTAAGTCTAAGTCACCCCATTCATTCAAGCTGCTTGTTCATATTCAGTCATTCTTCGAACCCCAGTTAGCAAAGAAGACACAATCATTTTTCACCTGACTTGCAGAGATGGGTCACTTTAACCTTATCCCAAATCCATGCTGGGCCAGAAGATGGTTTCCCCCCATCTCCTTGTCAGGAGCAAATGGTCAAATCCAGAACAGAGCAGGGAGAAAAGTAACCGAATTCTCATAAAAGTCTCAAACAAGCAGTAAGTTTTAAAAGACTCCACTGGGTTCCCGTTATTGGAGCACAGCGACTGTTACGAGACGTTCACCATAACCAGTGATGTGACAACAGTTATGTAAGTAGAAGCTGATGAGTTAGGAAGAGAACCTCAGAACAGTACTGCTGTAATTGTGCACATGATGAAGAGGCTCGGCCTGCAGGAAGAAGCAGTCGTCTGTGTCACGCTGAGGACTGTTTAAAATCCAGAGCCGCTTCTTGTTAAGATAAAAGTATCTAGAGCAACAGGAGGGCCTAAATTCATCTCCCTTTGTATTGGACAGGAAGCCACCTCACTGAAGGAAAAGCACTTTGCCCACCACGGGTCTGGATGATCAGCAGCATCTGACAGATCCCCGGACATAGAGTGGTTGCAGATTCCTGGAGCAATGGAGATGGCCAATCGCATAAATAAATACCTTGTGACACTTGTCCTGAGCTTCTTGGAGTTCTTTGCTCTTGAGAAGAAGTTTCTTTTCCATGGAGCTGACCTTGGCTGGAGAATCCACACTTGAAAAAACAGATCTAAAAGGGCAAAGCCAAACAGCACATGAATATAGGCAAAAGGTAGGAAAACCTGCATTTATGTAACCTTGGTAAACTCATTGGGTACTTACTTATACCAGGATAAAAGAAAGCTGCAGCAATTACAGTCTAACAGCCATCATTTTAGATGAAACATAACACAAAACCTGATGACAACATATCCTTATTAAATAATCCATGTGTACTTCTAGTTACAACATTCATGTTTTCCATCAGTGGCTTTTATGTCAGAGTGCAAAACAATACATCACAGCAGCATTTTTGCATAGCTTGTAGAGATTAAGTGGAACGAAAAGCAAGCACAAAGTAACCATATGGAAAGAGAAGTTTTCAGAGAATTGTTTTTTATTTTGTACTTTAAACAGGTTTTGAAATTATCACCAAAGTATAAAAGCTCTGAAAAACTGTAACTTGTCATAATCTGCACCACAGGAGAAAATTTCATATCCTTAGTCACCTTTTGTGAATCAAAACTGAACAGATACTTTCCTAACCCAATTCACATGATCTCTACAAACTCAATCAATATCAATATGATTAGTCACACTGCAGAACTTCAGAGTTCCACTTGTAAGTAATTTTTTTCCCCATGAAACACAATTTAACTCTACTACTAAAAACAATCTGACTCCAGAAACCTAGGGAAAATATTTACATTCTCTTTAGCTTTTTCTCTAATTGGGACTCAACATTTAAGGAGTTTACCATTTCTGTTAGTCTAAATTCTTCCTAGAAAAGGATAAGAAGTCACTCAATGTTATGGAGCATATTTTTAGTGCTTTGCAGTCTTAAATATGTAATTTGCAACCAAAAAAAAATAAAGTACACACATCAAAACACAATTTTAAAACTCACATTCTCCCTCGCATAGAATGATTCAAACTAGATATTTAAGCAGTTAATGATGGAACAAGTGTTAAATGATAGATGAAAACACAGCAGTACAATGAAGGTGCTAATAAAAGATCATACAGTCTGCCCACACGTAGCTTTCTGCTTCTCCTGGCCACAGTTTGGTATGCAGCCAGTTATCCCCATGGAGAGAAATGAGCTTTGAGCAGCTCTCTGCATATAGCCATACACCCACACACAGCAGCACAGTCTCTTCTTAACACCAAGGAAAGTTTGATTCCAACACCACCATTTTCTGAGAAAAATCTACTCTTTAATTCGAACAGATATGTAGGATATTCACCCAAAAAAAAAAAAAAAGAAAAAAAAGAAAAAAAAAGAAAGAAAAAATGACACATTTTTAAAATGACAGTGCTGCACAGCAACATATCTGCACCAAAAAAGATCTTCACCTTAAGCGGTCATTAGGAAACACTGTTCTGGTATTAACAAACAAACAAACAGAGCAAACTCTACCAATTGTGCCTTCAAAGGTCAAATATTAATACTTCTTCAGACATCTGATGTGGAAAAACCCAGAAGAAAGAATTCTGCATGTCAACAATTCAGATAACATCAGGATTTAATTAACAAAAAACAAAAGAAACAAACAAACAAAAAAGTTAAAAGTGAATGCTGCTGTAAAACATTCCTTTAGTCCTGGTCCAATCAATCCGATCCATCAGATCATCACATCTGAAAATCAATTTATAAAGCATGTCTGTACTCCTACAGAGAAAAGGCAACCATCTGAGAAAGCTGCATACTAAATCCCATAACAGCTGGGTGTACAAACAAGGCTAAAAATGAATAGTTGAGAAAAGCAGTCTAAAAATACAAATTAAAGCTCGCATTAACTAAAAAAGACACTAAGGAATCTGCTTTAAAATGTTAATCAAATATATGTAAATAGCTGCAAATGTGTGCTGAGACGAGTCTGAAAAATCTTATAAACATTAAGCTTCACAGGCTGAACTGTACTGGCTAAAGCAAGTTCTTTAACAAAGTTTCAGCACTAGCCATCACCTTTTTTTACTTTTATTCTTTTCAAATCTGAGAAAACTAAACCCACTTCTCACAGATCTGGTTTTATTTGCTCCTTCTAGTTTGCCTTCCTATATGGGTTAATTTCATTTGGTAGTGTTTCTAAATTATTTTGCCATTACAAGAATGGGAGCCTAATAATACAGGCACCATTTTGCATTTAAAAAACTTTTCCTAGCAAGCCTTACTAGATCCATACACACGGCAACGCAGCGGGTAACAGGACAGATTCAGGCTACAAGCCACAGAGCTGTGCAAGGAGAGGGGTGATGGGATGGGACAGGGCACAGGAGACTCAGACTGACCGAAGTTTGAATTTCCTTAGCTGACTGTAGAGGGAGCTGCTCCTCAGAGTTGGTGTCAGTTTTGTAAGGAAGGAGAAGGCTACAAACTAGACTTAGAAGCTTTCTTCCTCATCCCTATCCAAAGGGAAAAAAGAAATTCCTTAAAAAATTTATGTCCTCATGACACGAGGGATTTCCTGCCATGGAAACAGTGCTTCTTATCCCCAGGTGAAGCTGATTTCAGTCAGCACGGGACACATGGCTTTTAAGAGACATCCTTTCCCCAGCAGTTCTTGGCTGCGTACAAATTATATTAGAACAACTTCATGAGCATCCATCAACCTTCAAAGTATCAGAAAGGGGGCAGAGAGAGGAAATCAAGAGAAATGGAATACTGGCTAATCTAATAAGCCTTGTCATGGTGATATAAGCTCTCAACACAGCATGACAAGGTAGAAAATGCCCATATTTGCTGGGGCACTTATATTCTTCCTCAGTCAGCATCATCTCAGAAATTAAACGCATACAATCCAACATCAAAAGCCATGATGTGAAGCTGTCACTCAGGTTGGTACCATCTCAGAACATGCCATTTAATTAACTGCTACATCTGGATCAATTCTCTTAGCTCAACAGAACTGCTTCTGCTGTCTCCTCTAAAGCGTGAAAAAAAAAAAATTAACAAAAGATAACCAGCATACATCAACAAGAAAATCACAGTAAAGGATTAAAAAAAACCCAAAGTCAGGTCTGTAGTACCAAGCACTGACAGCACTCTCTGTGCCAATTTACTTTCCTAAGCAGCACTGCCTGCATGACTAACAAACAAGTTAACTTACAGCTGACTATCTAGTGATTTCACAGCTAGATCAGCAACAGCCTCAACCACCAGAACTACCAGAAATGGTGCTAGCTGTGTAAAAGCTCCTCCAATCTTAGCATAGCTAAGACGAAGAAGAAAAAAAAGTATTTGGACAGGAAAAGCTGTAAGATAGTTGTGGGGTGCTGAACCACTCTCATGCATCACACCTCATACCTTCCTTTGTCCTTCTGTGCCACTCTTACAAACCCCCAACTCACCTGTGCTTCTTCCTTCTCACAACGATTGACACCATCTGTCCTAATCCTGGCCCCCACACAACATGCCTATAATCTCATCCCCCGTCCCTCATGCTCTATTCTTTTTAGCATTATACTCATCTGTACTTTCCACCCCCTCGTAAATGCTTGCTCAGGCCTATAAAAGAAACACCAACCAAAAACAAACAGTGATACCATCAATCTGTGAATAGAGCTAGCTGAAGCAAAGCATATTTTTGGTACGCTCATCCTGTGCTTCCTCTTGAATCTATCTTTGGTGAAACAGTTTACCAGAATTCAAAAAGCCATTGGAAGAAATCAATAGTCTTTCTTTTTTGAAGACAGGCACAGTTTAACTCATAAAATATTTTACAGAATCATAAAAGACCTCCAAGATTATGAAATCCAACTGTGGACCCAACACCACCATGGCCATTAAACCATGTGCTGAAGTGCCATGTCCACATACTTTAACACCTCCAAGGACAGCAACTCCACCACCTCCCTAGGGAGCCTGTTCCAATGCCTGACCACTTTAGCAAGAAATTTTTTTTCTTAATCTCTAACCTAAACCTCACAAACTCAGATTTTTTTTTTTTTAAGATATCTTGGAAAATATTACATAGGAACTGACAGAAAAGATCTGGACCATCTACCAAAGCTTCAGAGATTTCAATTGAAGAGTTACTAGGATTGCACTTAATTAAGTTAAAAAAAAAAAACTGTATCAACAATTGGGATTAGGTACCAGGCCCACTGTCAGCCTTGACTGTGGATATCTTTCTAGGTTCTAACATTAATCTAAATTTTGTATCATAAGTAGAGTCAGGCCCATTTAGCTTCTTATTCCAGTCTAAGAGGACAGAGGCAGCAAAAATTTACATTCTCCAATAATTTTTTAATTAGGTATTAATTTTTATTAGCTATTTTGGTATATTTTATTAGACATTTATTTTTATTCATCATTGTGGTATATTTGGGTAGTCTTGGATTTATAATGTATCTTATGCCTTAGGGCTTCAGCTAGTCCCATGCAAAGGACAAGAACAATGCTCTTTCACCACTTGATGAATATTTCTGGCATCTAAGGGTTTTTCTCACTCGTTCTAAGCACTGGAGATCAGCACAGTTAGGGAAAGAAAGTAAGATAGGGCTGCCTTTTAATGGAATTAAACCCTCAGTTGCCTGTTATCTTGTCACAGTCACACGCTCGCAGCCAAACCAGCAGCCAGATTTGTAGTCAGAGAGGAATTTCTCCTTCAAATTGATAATTCAGAGGCCATGATGGGAGAAGGAGTTAACTGATCCTTCTATATGATTCTAAGAATCGGGATCAGGCTTCAGAGGAGATTTATTTAGCAATCATTTTGCTAGCACAGGAACCTATGACATAAGCAATGTCCTTGATTTCTCCTGATTGCTCCCTATGGCACATTATTGTCAAGCCTTTTGCTCATCTGTTAAATATTACATTTCTTATAGGATACCAAATTCTTCCCAAAACTCATGGTATGGAGCAACATATGGAATACTTCAATGCAATGGATTACTCTGAACTACACACTAACTACATAATTTCTGGCAACAGGTCTAAGTGACTTAGGTAAACCCTTCTAAACCCAAGTGGCTGGATGAGCAGAATGGAAAACAGAACTTATTTTATCCTTCTTCTGTACAATTTTTTTAAAATATATCTCTTCTCTGATATATTTTAAATTCCTACCTCAGCCATGGCTTTAGTGTCCAATGAGCAAGGGCAGGAGTGGAAGTCTAAACTTCACAGCTTGACAGCCCATGGATTAAAAGCAATGCAAGTCTCAAGGACCTTGTTAACAGCACTCTGCAGCTGCCTGGCCTAACTGTGAGCAGCACTAGAGCCATTAGAGCTCTCATGCTGCAGGAAAACAGATCTGCATCACTTAGCAACCATAAGGGTTAGACTTCAAGAGAAAAGATTTTAAGAAGAAAAATTCTTGACTGATAAACTTGATGACTTAGGACCTTTCAGAGGAGACACCTCAAGATTCACAACAGATAAGCTGACCCCCAATTTACTGTTCTCTTCCCCATCTAGAATTTGATATTCAAGGTAGTGAGGACAGAAACAGCACATTGCTTCTGCAAGTAAAACAGACACCGCACAATATTTCGTAAGTAAGAAGTTAGCTTTATGATTCAATGTTGCACTGATACTGGGAATAAACTATTCACTGCATTATTTAAATACGGATATGTTCAAGTCTCCATATACTCCCTGCCATATTTAAATCACCTTCTTAGAATAAAATGCTACTGCTAAAAATATCAACCTGCATTTATCAAGATCTCATTAAAAAAAAAAGGAGGAAACTGTAAGATATACTTATTAAAATTACTTGGGGGGAAATTAAGCATATGATGTCTTTCTGTTGCAGCTCAGGAAAAAAAAAAAAAAAAGGAGGGGAAAAAAAAAAAAAAAATCAGGCCACGCCAAGTAGAAATTTTACTTCAGTCAGAATTTCTCCAGAGCACATTAGTCTCTGTTCTTCTGCTATAGCCCTTCACATCCATTACCAAAATTCAAGTATCACTTCAATATGCATTTTCAGTACTAGCTCCACAAAGAAAGAAAATCAGTCCTTCTGCTCCATTTATATTGCTTTTCAGCCTTCAGCCTCCAGCAGTTACACCTCTGTTCCTCAGACTTTACCTCTTGCTCCTCTCCAGTTCTAACCCTGGGCCCTGACCACATATACATTTTTATTATACGTGAACAGTCACTGTTGAGCCTCTTCTGACTGTTACATGAGCAGTCATGTAGCCTTGATCAATGGGCTGCAGTTCCCCAGGCAAAAAAAAGAACATCCTAGGTTATTTCACTTTTAAATCAAGATAGATTTTAACTCAGGTATCTATAGATGCAACATTCTGTTTTTCTAATTCTGATGACAATATTGGATCATGTCACCCAAAGAAAGCTTTTTTCCAGTTGTTAGGTCCTTTGCTTTCCTTCCTCTTTCGTCATAAAAGCAACTCTGCTGATGAGGGACAGTCAAAGACTCCCGTTTTATTACTGGCATAACCATCATATAACCTTGATTCAGAGCGTGGGCAAGATCAAAGATGTCAACAGTATCACCAGATTTGGTTACACACCTACTGCAGAGCAACTATCACAACCAATATGACAAAGAAATGAAAACTTGATTAAGACAGGTTGACAACGAAGTCCCTGAAGGGAACTAACTAGCAGCAGTGAACGATGGTTGACACGAAAACACGGTGCCTTAGTGCATTGAGTCACTAACCCAGCTAAAGCCATTGCATTCCTGAGAGGCCTCATGATCCTGGGGTAAGGACTTCTCAACTTAATGTACTGCACTAACACTTTTTCAATAGCTAGCTCTGTCATAAGAAACTAACCACCCTCCACAACAAATGGTTTATATCACACCATTCATGCTTTTCTTTTTCTCCGGCTTCAGTCCCTCAGAAAGCATATGGTTTCTTTCCACTGAACATCAATTTTCTAGATCTTTACTGCCCTCCACAACCACACACCCTGCATACTTCATCTGAATCTGCAGGCTCTTAACACTCAATACAGCAACGTCCAGTCTTCGTATTTAACTTGACCCAATGGCACACAGTCAGCTGCCATGAAGCTCCTTCTCTTGTTCACTGACCCATCACATTCTGCACATTCCCAGATTAGTGGAGCCCCATTTCTGTGGATCACTGATTCAGCCTCACACATTCCCAGCACTTGATGCCCACTCTCTGACCCAGTAAAATAACACCCCCCTCTCCTCCATCTCCGAACTCCTCAGCATTCTCTCGTTCAGGCATCTGCAATACCCAAAATGTAATCACCTACCACTTGTCAGTTAACAGTAACAACTTATTCAAAGTAACTGAACAACAATTTTAACAACAACTGGTTTAGAATCAATCTTTCTATCCTCTTCCCTCCTTCTTATCCCAGAAATAATCACAGAATGGTAGGACATGCACAAGCCACAGCAGCAACAGATACAGCTAGCATCTGGCAGCTTCCCTAAAGCAGAGTACTGGGCAGTTAAAACAGCTTTTCTCCACACTCCCTCCCCACTGTTACAAACCTTCATGTTTTCCAGCGATTCTATCCACCTAAGCAGTAATTCTTACTTACTCTGATCTGAGGATCCCTAATGCCTTGATGAATGAAAACCCCACAAATGGCAAATCTTCACCAGAGAAACCTGCTGGGTTCAGCTGCCGCGGAGAGCATAAAACCCGCGAATTCTTCTCTGGTTCATCAAAATTTGAGGTGTCATCATCAGACTTGAGAGTAGGAACGAAGGGGGGAGGAGCTGGTGGAAAAAGCAAGAAGAAAAGACAAAATTCAGCTACAGTTCACTCTGCAACAGTCCCACTCATTCAGTGCTTGCAATGGCACTGCAGCTCCTGCTTTTAATCTTGCTAACACAAGCAGACTGAGCTGCTGCTCTCAAATCGTATTACAGCAACAAGAGATTAACCCTTAAGCTACCAACATGGCTACCACTCTGCAGGCAGAATGTCTCCCACATTGATTAAACTGGGGTTTAGGTTGGTGATTTGAGACTGCCGTTTTCTGGAGGGTTTTTTTTTCAGGTTAGAGTGAAGGGTTTTTAAAACACATACACTGAGACAAATCAAAACACCAGACCAAGATACTCATTACTGTAACATAATTAAAAATAATTCAATTCTGATTCATCTAGCAAATGTCTCTAACCTGTCCAACTAGTGACACTGTATGAGAACGTAACCTGATCTTTAGCTAGTCAGCTAAGGCATATAACTACCCTTTTAATTTTACCAAGAATACTCCCAGTATGGGCTTCTAATCAATTGCTAACTGGTCTTTCTCACTGAATATTCTAATAAAGTATAGCTACTAGAAACTAAATGGTCTTTAGGTAGGGAAGAAATATCACTAAGATTTTATTTCTCTAAAAGGGCTTGCTAAAGATCTGGAACTCTTGTCGGGACACCACTGCAGTCTGGCTCTGAGACAATCAGCTCTGGAGAGAGGTATAAATAGCAGGAATTACAATGTATTTCTCACTATAATTTCTAAATTGGTGCCACTTAACTTGTTAAGCAGTTGTTTAATTTCAGCTGATTTTCTCTTGTTTGCTTCAGTTTAATTAACCAAGAGAACAAAAGAACAAGTTCTTCTCAATGATGTGCAGCACCCGAGCTACCTGCTGGCTTGGCTACGTGTGTGCAAGGAATGAATGCAGAAGCCTGCTGTGCAATCCCTACCTCATTAAATCACGTTTTCTGAGGGGGGGGGGGGGGTGTTATTTATTTATTTCATCACTCAGGTCCTGGATCACCACAAATCCACTAATATTTTTTTTTTTCCCCCTCTGTAAAGGTAACAGCTCTTCAGTCAGCAACCAGAACGCAGCCCATTGTCACAAGCTGATGGAAGTGTAGTGTGCTAAAACCGTTACCATGGATCCAGTATAGGTCTCTCGTAGCTGAAGGGTTGAGGAGGATTGAAGAACGGGGAACAAACATTACAACCCCTGCAGTGCAGGCTCCCTGCTCCTCACTCTCTGCATGCTTGGAGTTTAACCCTACCTGCCTGCATTCGTGACAGATGCTGATGCTTATCTGACTGACACGGGCAGAATGAGTCACGGCTGGAGCTTGCTAGCTCCCTCTAGGTTGCCAAAGCCTTTGTCAGCCTGCTTTTTAACTCTTCATTCTCAAGGCATGCTTAAACTACCCACCAGACCAGCATTAACGGCCAAAAAAAAAAAAAAAAAAGTAATCTGTCTGTGTAAACTGCCAAATCACAACTACACACACAGGCTTTGTTAGCAGCTCCCCAAGGAGATGTTCTGACGCTGCTCCCAAGCAGAGAAGTGAGAAGAAATTCCATGAAGATAGGATGCTGCTCACGTACAGTTCCAAGAATGAGATAAATGGTGAAAATATACAAATTGAATAGGTTCTGTAGTAAACAGCTTTACTTACTGGATCCAGAATATTTTCTATCAATATCAGGAATTTATTCATTTCTGGTCTTTTATTGGTTGTAATTTTAATCCAATATAAAGCTGACATTTAGGTACTATAAACATAATTTTGGAATAGATTGATCTGTTTGTTGTTTTTTTGTTCAATCACTTAATGTCAGCATAATATCCAGCTGCTCTTCTATATGCTCTTAATGATTAAAAACAGAGAAGCCACAGAAAACAGGTTAAGTTTATCTTCTTTAGTGCAAATTTAAGTCCAAAGATAAAGTTAATTCATAGCAGAGGACAGTAAGTTCAAGAATTAATATATTTTAGGTTAGGACCTCTGCTGAAAGAACTTTGCACATCATCTTAAAGGAAGGGCTTGCTATGGGGTTTCTTAATTGTCTTTGAAGACAGATTCTGTCTATGAGGTAAAGTAATACAGAAAACAGAAAAAACTGTTCTCTTTGTCTGGGGAAGTCTAGAATCCTTCTTAAAGAGGTAAAAAATAAAACAGCTCTGTTAGATAGTCCTCAGAGTGACAGGTAACTTCATCTTTGAGAGAGACCTAGTGCCTGACTTCTTACCAGAAATTAGCTAAGAAGATCTTAAGAGTCATCTTCAAGACCTTCCAATTAAAAAGGAAGTCATTCCCCCTACCAACAGTAAGAATTCCTAGTCTAAACACATGCATAAAAGACAATATAATTTGAATATGTCTAAGATCAGCATGCACATAAAAAGATGAAAAGCACTCAGTAGGGGAACAATGGATGCAAAAAGATAAAAAATGAATGCGAGATAGAGCAAATCTTTAGGGCTGGTGGGAAACTAGTTTAAAAAGCACTATGTTTTACACTACAGTTTCCTCTAATGTTTAATAAAAGATATCAACAAAGAAGAGAAATTGTGAACACTGGATTAAAAGACAATGAGAAATATCATTTGCCCTCTGTTTTGTGTGCATTGAAAATCCATAACAGTCCAAACACTTTGCAACTTTGCAGTATAACCTTATTACAATATTTGTTTCAAGGAATAGTAGCAACTAAAATGAAAACTTGGGAGCAACAATCATTCAACATAACACCTTCAGATGTAAGTAGTTCTGAACTGTCAAGAGTGACTGAAAATGAGAAGCAGAACTTCTGCAGAAATTTCAGGACACTTCCTTAGGAGTAAGTGGGAGTATCTTTAAGGAAAAAACAAACAACAAAAAAGCTAGATCCAGTATGTCTGATTTTGTAAGTTACTTAGTAGCCTCTTTATAGTCCTTTTGTTCCTAAAATTAAGGAGTCCTTTGTTCAATGTCCAAAATATCTACAGAATAAACAGAACAGTCTTGTAAAAGCAAGTTAAAAGAGACAAGCAATGCTGCTCTCAAGAGTGGCTCAGATGGTGACATAATCTCTGGTTAAATTATCATTTCTTGCTAAAAATCAGAAGGCTGTCACACAACTAGAGTATTTCCAGAAAAGATGAAGTTTGGTGAATGCAAATACATTGACATGCTTATCAATTGCTTCTTTAAAGGGAAGAATCCTTTGGTGGAGGTCAAGATAAGCCTCTGGGAGCTAACTGCTAAAACCATGTCATCACATCTGACAAGAAGAAAAATTTGCTCTCTTTTCAGGCTCACCCAAACAGCTGGCAAAGCTATTAGTCCAAAAGACAGTAAACCCAATGCTTCTACTAGTACAAACTGGTCAGGTATAGAGACCTCTTTTTGTCTCCTATGTGCTACAAATGAATGTACATGCTCTGTTTAGCATGTACAGTATCTTGTAGAGAACTGCATGTTTTAAAAAAGCCAATTGCTTGCCTAGATACCTCCCCATTTGTGGAAGCATGTAACCCTCTTCCATCTGTTGCAAAGAATGACTTTTAGAGGAAAAGGGGGTGTTGTAAGTTGCTAAGTTAAAAAAGATAAAACCGAAGCCACCACACGAACCCTGCAGTTCTTGAGCCGGTTTATCGTTAAGACTAGATACAGACTAGATGTCTCTTGTGGAAAGAAGGTGGTTATTTTTTTCTTTTTGAACTGTGCAGTAGTCTTCGTGAGTAGGTCAAGGAACACTGCCTTAATTGGGTCTTTCTAGCCTTTCCAAATAGTTTTATGCAAATTCATAAAAGAGATGCTGCATTTCCCCTGGGATGGTGAAAGACTAAACCAAAATGGGAAATTTACAGGAAATACAGAACATTCAAGAATAAAGATCTGTCTTTTCTTGATCTATAGAGTGATCTATATATACTTTCTGAGGAAAAGCATCCACACAGCCTTTTAAAGTAGGTTAGGCACTACTCTACCTCAAGCTTTAGAAGGTCTGTTTGAGCAAAGTGTTATGGCAGAGAGATAGAGAAGTCCAATTAATGTAATTTAAGGATGTTTATGATCACTTTTGTAAAAGGCATTATACTAGTTCTCAGCAAGCTAGACAATATTATCTTAACATCTTTATGGTTCTGTCACAGCAATGATCCAACATATACATTAATGCTAATAAAAGTCATCTTCCAGCTGACATGGAAGTGATCTCCACTTGTAGGAAGGAGTCAACACCTTTTTCTGCAGGCAAGCATTTAAATGTAACATGACAATGTTTAACTGTGAACATACTGAATGACAGCTTCGGGTTCATATGGATAAAGAAAAGCCTTGGACTTCAGAACAATGAGATTTGGGCTCCTGTCTGTTCAATAGAAGAAGACAGTAGAAAATTAAAAAACCCTCAGTCTTCAACACTTTCCCAAGTGCTTCTGTTTGCACAAGACATTAATTCATTTCTCCTCATATATAGAGTTTCCAAATAAGCCATTCCATTTTCAAGACCTCTGGGACTGCAGTTACAAAACAATCCTTAAAATGAAAGATTCTTTACGCTATTCATATATATCACTTAGATAAGTCTTCCAACCATCTCTCAGCTAGCCTTCAGCAGGCAGATTTCCAGTTCCAAATGAAACAGCTGATGTAATTTATGGATTTCAAACAGCAAAAAAAAAAAAAAAAAAAATCAACAAAATCCCCAAATCATATTAAATGCAACTTGGCTGCTGCTAACTCGAGTACATCATTCCCTCATTCTCTACTGATTTTAGACACTTATCAAGTATTCAAATAGTTCTGTTACCAACTTTCCAGTTAAAATCCTGATCATTTAGGTGAAACACAGAGTAAATAAATTCCAAAGCACTTGCAGAAAATTCTGTCAAGTTAATAAGTACAACCTTTCAATGTTTTGTTTTCCTCTGTTTGGGGGAATGTGGCAGTGAGTTTTGCCAGAGATGTTTTTTTAGAAACTTTGAAGTCATTAACTAGCAGAAATCCACAAATACAGAGTGGAATCTATAAATATACTTCAGTGCAATACTCCAAGAAAAGGCAAAATTACCTGTTGAGACAGATTCAGTTAAACCTAACTTTAGGTTCTATAACTCAGAGCTGCTTTGACAGACACATGCTACTTGAACCCAAGGAAGTTAGGAGCTTTTTTGGAGGAAACTACCTTTTGGGAAGGAGTTTGCTGAAAAGTCAAGCGTTTCATAGGTTACCATAACAACACCACTGAAAAACTCCTTAATGACACATTCTTAACCAAAATCGGTGCATGAAGAATGGTTATCCTGGAGCTCCCAGCATGATAAACACCTGCAAGGCAAAGGAAGCAATTTTTTCCCCTACCTTTCTCAGTCTGAAATAGAAGTAACATCATTACTTCTACAAGACTAGAGGAAAGTCTGACTGCTGACAGTATTTATTTAACACTCACAGATTCAGTATAGACTGGGGACTAACCAGTACAGTCTGTGAAGGGGAAAAGGATTTGGCAGTCCTAGTTGATGGGAGGTTGACCATGAGCCAGCAATGTGCTCTTGTGACTAGGACAGTCAATACCATCCTGGGGTGTATTAGAAGGGCTGTGGCTAGTAGGTTGAGAGAGGTTCTCCTGCCCCTCTACTCTGCCCTGGTGAGGCCACATCTGGAGTAATGTGTCCAGTTTTGGGCTCCTCAGTTCAAGAGGGACATAGAACTGCTTAAGAGAGCCCAGCACAGAGCCATAAAGATGATTAAGGGAATGGAACATCTCTCTTATGAGGAGAGACTGAGGGAGCTGGGGCTGTGCTGCTGGGAGAAGAGGAGGTGGAAAGGTGACCTTAGCAATGTTTATAAATATGTAAAAGGTGAGTGCCAGGAGGCTGGAGCCAGGCTCTGCTGGGTGATGCCCGGTGACAGGACAAGGGGCAATGGGTGGAAGCTGAGGCACAGGAAGTTTCATTTAAACATGAGAAGGATTTTATTCACTGTGGGGGTGACAGAACACTGGAACAGGCTGCCCAGGGGGGTTGTGGAGTCTCCCTCTCTGGAGATATTCCAAGCACACCCCTGCCTGGATGTGTTCCTGTGTGATCTGGTATAGGTGCTCCTGCTCAGGAAGGTGGAGGGTGGACTGGATGAGCTTTGAAGGTCCCTTCCAGCCCCTGACATTCTGTGATTCATAGAATCAGTTAGGTTGGAAAGGACGTTTAAGATTACCAAGTCCAGCATTTGACACCCTCAAAATCTTTGACCAGATTAACTTGTGGGAGTGAGATTCTTTAATCTAAATCTAAATCCTGTGACCTCTTCCAGCACTTACTAGTTTCCTCATTTTCTCAGGTTGCTATTGCTCCGGTTAAACACCGCTATCAGTGGAGGTCAAGATAAGAAAGAAACCTTTAGCTTTTAGATAGCCTGGGTCAAACCCAACAAGAGCTTTGAACAGAACAACGGTGACACCGCCCTGAATAAACCAGCAAATGGAGAACCACTGCAGAGAGCAAAGCAAGAGGTGATACATCGAATCTGCGACTGAAAGCAGGAAGACTGCTGTGTTTTGTGCTAGTTACAGTGGGGTTTTGTGAACTACGAGACATAACAACTAAGTCAGGGGTCACAATGCATGAATCTTCACAGTAGGTAGGGCCGGATATTACAGGGAATGATGCAATCTACTGGCCAGCTGCAGGCAGAAATTTATGGGTTTTTTTTTTTAAACCCTGAATGATTATTTCAGCATTCTAACAATGTCAGGGCTGCCTACCAGCTTGTCCATCAGTATCACCATTGTCATATGAAATGCAAGAACAATCAATTAACTCACGCAGTTACGTGTATGCAGGACAGGCAATTGCCAAGGAAACACCAGAACATATGCTCACATGCCTTTTTTTTTTTTTCCAGATTGGAGATAATATGCAAATGCAACATAAAAATTTCAGAAATTAAACTGGTGGGTTAGGTAGGGCTCTAGGGAAAGAAGGCAGAGAGAGATGAAGTCTGGGAAATGCATGTCAAAAGGATGAAAGAGACTTAAGGCTCAATGGCTCTCAAAGGGTAGAAACAATGGAATTTAACAGAACAGCAGCTCCACAAGTTCAAAATTAATGAATCAACAGAAAAGTGAGTAAACATTCTGTGGAGCTGACAGCTGAAGTGCTTAGATAGTCATCAAAAGTAGAAGCACTGGCTTAGCAATTTATCATAGAAAATGGAGCACAATCATTGCTCTTACAGCATACTTGATAAAGAATATAAGGCAGACATGTTCCTTGCCCAGATAATCTCACAGTCAAAGTAATTTAAAACACTATCCAACAGAAGTCAGGCACTATACATAGATCATTCATGATCTGTGAAATATTTGCTTTTGCAATGAAGCTGGTGCCTCAATACTTTCAAATACTAAATTTCACTGCTCCCACAGTATTATAAACAATTTTCTGCATAGGAAAGTATATGCTTCACTGGTTTTATTCCAATCCTACTGGAATGAACACATTTTTGACAGAAAAATTAGTCATATTAGCCACATTAAGTTTGAAAAACATCAGTGTCCCTATAGCTGCTGCTATTTTATCATCTAGAGGAGCTAAAAAAATAAACAAAATCAATCTTAAATGAAATTGGATCGCAAGCACTGAAAAAGAGAGCAGAAGATACAACAAAAAATAATGAGATCAAGACAAAATTATGCAAATCAAAAAGGAAAAGGCCTGAAAGAACATACTGATGCATTTTAATATGAGAAAGGACATGGGAAGGAACACCTTGAGTTTCAGTCCAGTGCTTGCAGCAATATGGCAAAAGCATCAAAAATTTATATGGAAGTTTATCAAACTTCATCTTACCTCACAATTTTCACCTGAGAGATGTTAATACATCCTATCCAAAACCCAAAATAAACTGTTTCTTTAAAAAAACTCATACAGGACACAAGTCCTGCTTCATTATTTTAACATTATTCAGCTCAAGCACATGTAAATACTCACACTGTACAAACTTTAATGTTACCCAAAGAAACAGGAATTTTTAATAAATACAGTATTATTCTACTCACAGTTACGGATATTATTCCAGTCAATGGTAGAAAAAAATGGATGGCAGCAGAGCCCTTCATAACCCAGCCTTTCCTTCTGTCCACAAAGCAGGCTTTGGATTAGGTCAAGAAATTCCTTACTAACTTTCACATCCTCTGGGAACTTCAGAAACCTCTGCATGAGAAAGAAAAGGATTTCTGCTCAGTAGAAAAAAACAGCCCCAGAGCAGTATGATAAAGTTTCATTATTCTGAAATATATCAGGCACAAAGGATAAATATTTATGGCACACAAAAGTATAGCTCTTCTTTTTTTCCAGATAGGCTTTTATATGCATTTACTACAGCAAAGATAAGAACAAAGGAACAACCATACCCCACCAGACAAATGGTAGCTCCAGATCACCATCTTACACTGAACAACGGCCAGTGACATACGCAAATAGAAGAGTAAAATAAAGCACTTCCCCAGAAAATCCTCCCAAATTTCCAAGGATTTTTGGCTTTGGGTTTTCTAAACTAGAGATGCTGCCTTCTTATTTGCCAGGTCTTAATAGATTCTTCTTCTATGACATTTTCTAGACACTCATTGAACACACAGAAACATTCAGTAGCTCAAAACACAGAGGAAAGAGCTCCTCATCATGAGAATGTGCCATATGAGGACTCCCTTTGTCTGTAATGTAGTTACTGCTGGCTACTTTCATTTGGTGTTCCTAATTTCCATATTGGAAAATATAACAGATATCTGTTCTTTGTTCTCTTCCTCCCAGCTACACATTTTTTTCTTTCCTATCAACTTTTTTGACTGTTACTAAAAACATGCTGCAATTACTGTTGCCTAAGATGGACAGCTAGAGCTTTTTAAATTCATGCACTGCAGATGGTTATTTTTAGACACCTGCTACAAAAAATAACTGGATATCTACAACACAGAGACATATAAAAACAGTATAAAGCAGATATCTAAATATTTTATGAACATGACACAGTCAGAGAACCATAAGCTTATTTTCTCAAGTGTAAAAACAGTCTTTAGGTACAGTAGTTTTCCTCAAGATCATGGAAAGAGCTCTCTCTACCTGGAAGTTCATAATGTTGTTGAAAGTTTTTGCTGAAGTCCCTTCAGCAAAAGGAGTTTTTCCATAAATCATTTCATAGGCAATGACGCCGAGGGACCACCAGTCACATTCTGGACCATAAGAAGCTTTCCCATCCCCATTCAACCCCATTAGCATTTCTGGTGCCATGTAGTCAGGTGTGCCAACAGGTAGTTTGGCATTTACCTAGAAGCAAAAATACAGCAAGTTAACATATAGCACTTTCTGTTCGTTGTGGTCTTGGTATTAAAATAACATCATTTTACTTTTTTAAATGAGACAATTTTCAGTGAATTTTAAGTAAGTAATTTTAAGCAAGGCTGTTGAGCAAGAAAGTGCAAGGTTAAGGAAACTGATGATAAACAAACAAAAAGCAAGCTATTTTGGTGTAAAGAGAGTCAAATTATCAGATCTGACTGTTACTACAAAGTACAAACAGCTAAAGCAGAAAAACAGCACTCTAGAAAGCAGAGAATAACACTGAGGTTTTAAGCACTATATATATAAACTCTAGCACTATGCATAATGCAGCACTACTGCTTCAACTGGAATTAATAGGGACATCATAACTGAAAATAATCCAATTCAGACATAAATATTCCCTGTCCTCCCCCTATGCTGTGTCATCCCTGTGTTCGTGATCAGCAAAGTACCAGTTTCTGAACTAAGTAAAATCAAGGAACAGCTATAAAGTCAGTTTACCATTTGTGGAAAACAAGCCCTAGAGAAAGTTTAAATCCACATGATTACCATTTTGTTTACTGTCATTTTGGCAGCTGACCCAAAGTCCACCAGCTTGATGTGTCCAGTTCGGTCAATAAGAACATTCTCTGGTTTGATATCTCTGTGAGTAAGAAGAAAGTGATCAGCACCTTTCCATACCACCTCCCACTGTCACAGCTCAATGACAGGATATCCCAGCTCAGCTACACTAAACTGGGTGCTCAGCTGCATAAAACCTCAATAACCTTATTACTGTTTCCAAGCAAATATGGTAGTAGTAAAGTTCCCACTATTATGGAAAGTCAATAATTATTGACACAAGATGGAAAGAGAAGGTGGTTTTGTACCCTGACTACACTGTAACTAAGCTACAGTGAAGTATTATGTCACTTTCTTCCCAGATTTCCCCACAACTGTGTACACCTTCCAAATCCAGGCAGGTACCTTGCATTAAAAGGCCACAGCCTATGATCTGAGTGCAGTCATTGCAGTTGCTTGGAACATTAAAAAAACTCTGTAACTTTCCCAAAGCCCCAGAAAGAGATAAACCAATATGATTTGAAAAATGCATACAGTAGCACCCTTCAGGCCTTAAGATGATCTTTAGAAAACTCTGTGATATTTAACTACTCCAACATCCTCTACTGCCCTGTTCTCCAATCAGCACACAAGTTTTAACAATCACACTAATTTCCCAGACTACTTGGTCCTAAAAGCAACAATCTCTGGAAAAGATTTAATTTTTTTTTATAATGCAACATTAAGGCTTTTTTTTCCACTAAGCCTCCAGAAAATATATTTAACAATCCTTTCTTGATGTTAGTTCAAACTTTACATCAAAGTTAATGCCTGTAGCTACAATTATAGTTGCAGTCTGATTAATTTTCTAATTTTCTCTTCCAATACAGCATGTGAAATACTGTTCTGAAAGAGGAAAGAATATAAAAAACCCAAGAATGCACCACTGCAAAACACTTTGTCTGGAATCACAGTGATCAAATGCTACTTGCAATGCAACATAATTTTTACCTACCTGTGTACATAACCCATCTGATGGACACTGTGAATGGCTAAAACCAACTCTGCAAGATAAAACTGCACCATACTCTCATCTAGTTGATCCTCATATCGGTTTAAGAGTGACAGCAAGTCCCCTCCAGGCTGATACTCCATAACCTACATGTAATTTTAAAGGAACAGATATAGTTCATGTATACAAAAGATAATTCATTCAACTCCTCCATATTACACTGGGAACATATATCAAACAGTGGCATGTAACACAGGAAGATTTTCTGAACATGAGCTCATTTCAACCATCACATTACTCTTAAAACATAACAATGACAGCAGTGTTCAAAAGAGGAGAAAAGAACCAAAGACCAGACATTACCAAGTAGAGACTTTTCTTGTCTTGAAATGCATATTGTAACTGTGGGATCCATGGACTGGTGCTCTGAGATAATATACTGCGTTCTTCCTCAAAAAATGACACCTACATAAAATGGAAGTGTTCAGATACATCACAGTGAAGATGAGTTAGAATCTTCTAGTTTCAGAAAGATTTGGTTCTGTAACAAAGGCACTCATCATCCAAAAAAATTACACAGAAAATATTAAATGCTATTTCCTTGTGAGGTGCACCTTTAAAAAAGTAATTTTACTCCTCTGTTTTCAGCTAACCTTCCACCTTCTGCTGTCAGCTTGCTCTCAACTGAATAGCCCCTGCACAAAGGCCAGCTTCCCTTTCAAACTGGTGAAGCATATACTAGTCTAGAGTGCACTCTTAGCTGACCTCATGTGGACTGGCTCTAATGAAATAAAACTAATCTCAAAAAGAATCAGACAAGCAAAAAAGAAGCTAGAGCAATTACAGAGTAGCATCCTAGAGCTAATTCAGTGATACATTCAATGTAGCGTATTCAAATACAAGGCTTTCTTGAAATCATCCTCTAGCAACTATTTAATTATTCAAATGTGCAGTCAGACAATAAGAAAATAATTTTATTACAGAGATACTGCAAGTTCATTTAAATCACCATTCTCTGCTTTCACTGAACTACAGTCAGCAAGACTGAGGAAGTGTCATATTGAGAGTATTAGCATATTCTTTGCCTTCTTGTCAACCAGTGCCATTGCAAGAGTCATTTCACTTTATCTTAATTTCTGATAGCCATTAACAATGCTAAGGGATCCCAGAAGCAACCTAACTGAACCATATTTGGGAAAGACTGATGCAGATATTGCTGTATAAATCCACAAGGTCTTTTCATGCAGTATCTCTGTCCTACTTGTCATCTCACGTCAGTGAAAGATTAACTTCTGTTTCTCACCAAACTGTAACAACCTCTATTATCCCTTTTTTAAGTTTTCAAGTAACACATTTCTCAAGCTAGTGAGAGGCTCTCCACAAAAATCCAGTAACCACTTTGCCTTCACACCCACTCTTGACATTCTACATCAGTCTTTAAAACTAAAAAAAAAAAAAAAAAAAAAAAAATATAAAATCCCAACAACTTAATGAATAGATTGCCTAAAACTGAAGCTATTCTCAAGCCCATCAATACTGATCCAGTGTTTACTTCATCTGTTTTTTCTTGTCTTACAATCAGATGATAAGTTCTTTAAGACAAGGACCTTTTTTGCAATTGGATGGCACCACACCCAACAAATTCATAGTCTGGCTTTTAAACATAGCAAAACTAAATACAAATCTATGACTTCACTGAAACGTAGAATGATCCTTTTCAAGACATAGTTTTAACCTAATTCAAACAGTAGTGACAGAAAAGGAAATGTTCAACAAATTGTAACTTATTATGCTGTTATAGCAGAAAAACATACATACTTGCTCCTGGGCCAACAAGGACTCCTTGCTCATCACCTTCATAGCATACACATCACCAGTAACTTTCTCTCTTACTACTTTTACTTCTCCAAAGTGACCACAGCCAACCACACTTTTTACTTCAAAATCCTTCACATTGGGTTGCAGTTCCCTTAGTTCAGCTATAGTCTCTGCATCTACAAAAATAAAATACTTGTTTTTACATCAGCCAACTGGCATTTCAGAGCAAGCACAACATCAAAACCAGTGAATTAAAAAAACAAAAAAAAAAAATTAGGTCCAGGCTCTCAGGAAATGTTGAATCATTCCAAAATCAGTGTGCACAAGAACAAGGAAAGAGTGGATTAATGCACAGCTAAAGCTGAAATATCGCACATGCAAAAAGAATCAGGAAATGTTAACACAGTTCCCATAGCAACCATAACTCTGTCCCATTCATAACATCATAGGCTGATAGCCTCTTTTGTTTCTAATCCATTTCCAACCGTCCCTTACCAATACAAATTGTACCCTCCAAACACCAGGGCTTTAACCCAGCCGAGCTCTCCGAGCCAGGAGGCAGGGTTTTCTCCTCTGCCTGTGGGAGGCACTAGTCCATTGTCTAACAAATAACCGTTCGCATTTCAGAAAGGCAATTCAAGCTTCTCCTCCGGACTAGTTTCAGCCAGCATGCACTGTGACGATCAGTTGCTTATCAGCACACACTCTGATAATCAGCTGCTCGTGGTAGATTGTTCTAAAAATTCTTCAGACTAGCAGACAGTGACTGCACTAATAATATACAGAAATAGTTGAACTATTACAGAGAGTGATGAGTTACTTTTAGCCAAGTGCCTTTAGAGAATATCTTCATAGAAAAAAAAATATGAACCTTTGTTTTAATTTTCCCCAAAAGGAATCCGAGCACACTACCAGCAAAACATTTACTGTACCAGACATCACTTTTCCTAAGCACTAAATTATTGAGTTACACATGAAAAATTCAGACAACACATGAAATTCAAAAGATTACTGAAAGAGCTAAGGATTATCAAGTTCCTTTTCTAGAATTGTTTTTCTCATACCTCTAGTCACTGTCCTGCTCTCAACTTCTGTCATCCTTCTATCATGCATACAGCAAAGCAGTCAGTACCCGCTCAAATATATAGCACACACGACGAAGGATGCACAATCAAGTCACAACACTTCAAGAGCCACTTGCATCTGACTTTTGTGGATATGAATAAACCTTTACCAAGATCCCCTTTGCAACATTCAGTCCATCCACAAAAAGTCATATGCTCAAAGTCCTGGGTTACAATCACTGATGGTCAAAGTGCTAAAGTATTTAAACATTCATGACACCTGAAGATCAGTCTAAACAAACTTACATTTCTTGACAAAGTTGGCAACGTGTTTAATTTTCATTAAAGCAGGGTTTCTGCATTCTTCAAAAAGAACGAATAAAGAATCAAGGATGCCTTCTCGGGAGAGAGGAGACATCTGCTGTTGAGTCACAAAGAGTGGCTTCCCCTGGAAAAAAAAAAAAGCATCAGCAGATGGAGTCTCCAACAACAACAAAAAGCCTCAAATCAATAACATATGTATAGAGTAGATAACATACTATTCATTTGAAAATCACTACTTCAGAAATTAGACAAATTACATAGAAAGCATGAGGTAAATAAAACCATTTTACTATGCTTACCTGCAATAGCTGTCATAGGTATTTCACTTTTAGACAATGCAATCCTGTTAAGACTGTTAACATTCATATCACAGCTTTCCTGAATCTACATCCTACTGATGACTCTGATCTGACTGGCTTTTCTCTTGACATGGTACCATGTGGGGTTTTTTTCATGGTACAAACAGTTTAAGCAACCAGTATCAATATTAGCTCTAGAAGGAAAAGCTGATGAAGCTCAGATGGCCAAACAGCAGCTGGTTAGGTAAACACATTTCGTGACAAACCTTCAGCTACATCACCCACGAAAAAACACAGATTACAGGACACTGCGTGCAATGTTTCATCTTTATGTGGGAAAACCCCCTTGGGCTAAAACACTGACAGATGCACTTAAACCTAAGATCAGGTACTATCCACTGAACTTTGTGCAAACTAGCTACACACTTTGAATTAAAAGTTATTCCCTTCTTTTGCTCCTCCTCCAAAGAACCACGCAGGCACACTTCGAGTGTCCACACAAACAAGCAATACAGTATTTTGATGTGCTGGGTATGGGCACTGATGAGTCCCACTAATCAGTTAATCCCCGACCAGACACTCTTTACCTGATAGAGCAGATTTAGCCGAGAAATTCGGCTGGTGATGGGTTCCATCGGTCCTGCCTCCACCGGATTTCGCGTACCGCATTTAAACTTCAACATCTTTACAGACTATCTTCTATAAAAGATCACCTGAAAAAGAGAACAGAGACTTTCAGGCAAAAGCATTTGGACGGGAAACTTTAAATAAGAAAGGGGAATGAGAGAGATTACAAATTAAGCAATATTTGTATTTCCTCGGAGACATTAAGACTAGCATGTTTAAGTGCATCGAGAGTGTCACAGCAATTAACGTGTTTGGGGAAGGGCGGAGAAAGGGAACCGCTGCAGACCGAAAACAAATCCTGACGGTGCACAGCCCACTTAACGCTGCTGTCACCCGCGACGCCGGAGCCTACGCTCCCCTCAGCGCCGGTGGCCTCCAGCCATCCCACAACCCCCCGCGCCGCGCTGCCCACCTGCCGCCCCGCTTTGCCGCCATCCAGGTTTGAACGCAGCGCAGGGCGTGCCCCGGCCGCCGACACTTCCGCTGACGCGCGCTGCGCGCCCCTGCCTCGGCGAATCCCGAGGCTGGCCTGGCGGAAGCGCAGCCGGCAGGGGCTGCAGCCTCACCGGAGGAGGGGCTGAGGCCCCTGGGGACGTCACTGGTGCGCCACTCTCCGGGGCGGTGCCGGTAACGGTTTCTAACCGTCTCTTTGGCGGTGCTTGTGGTGTGCCTGCCTGCCGCGGAGGGGTCGGGAAGCTTGGGGCTGCTGCGTGCAGCTGCTTGGTTCCTCACTCGGGGTTTGCTGGGCAGCCGGCATGGGACCGTCCTCGCCCGGCCGTGGAGAGGGAAGGCGAAGGAGATGGAAGGGAAGACCTAGCAAGACCCTCGCTGCCCTCAGCCGGGCGTGAGCAGTGTCAGGTCGCGGCTGTGGCTACTGCCGCGTTCTGTGGCTGAAGTGCTGCCTGCTCTCGGGGGTTTGTCCTGCAAAATACGCATCACTTGTCCTGTGCTTTACCTTCTCTTTGCCAGGTGTGAAAAGGCCAAAATGACTCATTCTTAATAGTTCTGGCTGGAGCCGGTTCAGCCGTAGACTAGATGTCATAGCTGGCAGCTGCTAACTGCCAGGTAGGGCAGCCAGAGGGGAAATAAAAATGTTTTCATCTTTCTGTAAAATGCGTGTTTGACTTCCATGTTCGAATTTATTTATATTTCCTTTAGTGATAGACGTGGTCGTTTTATTCTTGTGTAGGGTAATTAGCTTTCCAGTGAAGCACTGGTGGAAGTGTTCCAGCTCGGCCTCCCCTCCAAAGTGCCTACGTGCCATCCATCAAAATGCCGAGCGGAGAGCAGCATGACCTTGTTTAACAATGGAACAACACAGTGATGTCGGCAGAGAGCATCAGCATGAAGCACCGGTGCTATCTGCAAACATCGCAGTTATGCAAAACACAGGGCACTATTACAAAGTGCAGCTCGTTGTTACGCAGTGTCTTGGCAGGATTGAGGCTGGTAACAAATCTAGGTGATGGGGTTCCTTAAAAAAAATCATCATGCTGCTGTGTAGTGACATAAGATGTTTTGCTATCCAGCAATCATTTTAATTATGGTAATAGTGGCTTGGCATCTAGCTGATAAAGTAACACACTGATGGATTTACTGTATTCTAACTTAATACAAATAATTTCACAGATTTGTGCTTCCTTCCACCTCTTGGTCCCTCTGGAACATTGACATATTTTCAGTGTACTTGTCTCAAACTTATATATCCGGGTTCAGTTCAAGCTACTAAATGTGAAAGAGTTTTTAAAATCTAATTTATTCCTTAGCACCTGCACTGTCAATTTGTGTTTTGGATTCCACTCAGGACACTGTTATTGGTTATGTCTTAACCACAAGGATGAGGCACAGGAGAGATCAGTCTTTGAAAAGAAGGGCAATAGAAAGCTTCTTTTTCATAAACTGGTCAATTATCCTTCTAGCACATGTTAGTAGAATACCACATCCTTCCTTGTTATTTGGAGCCTTACCATGTCTAAGGGTACTTTGTCCTAGGCTTTGGACAAGCCTTATTGTCTGCCACCCAAACTTTATGCTCTTCTGCTTTTCCCTTTCCCCAGCCTACCTTCTGCACAAATGTCATTAGCCCCCTCTCTTTCAACTGCTAAAAGTACTGATAAATGCCTGCATTGTTTCTAATGGCACTTGGGAAATTACCCTATCTGTATGTTAGATCTAGAAAATAAGGGAAACAGAAAAGCTGGGTTCTCTTTTCACCTTGTATTCAGATACCAAGGTGTGGCTGATTCCATCTTCTCTGCAGAATGATGTGTAACAGCTGATCCACAAACAGTGACAGAAAGGGTCATTAAAGGTTCCTTCTCATCCACCTTAAGCTACCTTCTCCCTTCTACAACTTGAATGTTGCCTTTGGCTCTCCCACAAAATACCTTATGTTTGACCAGCCAGGTGAGCTGCTTGGCCAACAAGTCTGCCTCAGCTGGGCAGCTGGCCTCTCAACTGCCCAGTGGGTTCAACAGTGGTATAAGTTTAGTTGCTATGGTTTTCATGTTTATAACTTAATTTTTGCAAATAAAGATTTCTTCTTCATGTACTGAGTGCTTGCAAGTAAGGAAGCTGGCTGTTGAAAGCATTGTTTGGGACAATTACAGTTTTCCTCCTCATTTAGGTGAGGGCTCAGGTTACATGTGTTCCCTTGAAGGAGGCCTTTAAACATGTTTTGCAAGAAGCAGCCAGGTGGGAGAAGATCACTTACTGTTTTTTCTTCTTTGCTGCTGTGTAAAAGACTCATGTAAACAAGAATGTCTACCAGCAAAATTAAATAGTAGCATGAAAATTACAGGTACACCAGCAGTGTAATCAAACATTAAGAAGCTGAAGTGGCAGGTGGAGGGAGTAGAGGAGAGAGGGAAAAGATGTACAGTTTCAGTGATAAAACCTCAGTAGCCACTTCTGAAGTCTCAGATAAAAATAATAAATACCTTTTCAGAAGAAAACATACTGCATTTTTCTTTAAATTGCTGAAGTCTTCAAAATAAAAGTGATGATTCCTCCATACTTTTGATATTTTTATCCAAAGCAATCATAGTACACTAGTTCTTTGTCTTTATAATGGTCAGATTATATATTGCTTCTTGATCTTGACAGCTGCTGCTGTGGATGACCTCACTTCACTTGAAGGATCATCAGCAGACCTGCAATTGTACACAACAAGGGCTTATTCCCTCCTATTAAATCAATAGGCCACTCAGAAGCATAACAGAATATAACAGCTCTGTGATTTCCCCTAACCAGGTCCCAACAATTGTTGGCATCTCACCTTGCACTGAATTGGTTGCCTTTTTTGGGTTGTTTTTTTTGTTGTTGTTGTTGGGGTTTTTTTATTATTATTATTATAAGAGCAGGGATTTCCCTTTATTTCCCTGGCCAAAATTCTTCTCCCTTGTGCTGTTGATAGTGTGCCAATGTGACCATGTAACACCCTTCAGGCTTGCTTGGTGTCTAAGTTACTAAATAAATGTAAAACTAAAGATCAGGCATGTCATTTTTTTTGTCAAGAACCTAGCACTTAGCGTGACGGAAAAGCTATTGTTTGTTCTACCTTGGACACGTCTTCAGCTCTGTCATTTCCAAATTTTGATCTGTTAATTTGGACTGATAGCACTTTGTAACCTAGGTTTCCAGAGTACACGAGCCCAGAAATAAACTGTGTTCTTCAGTGATTCTTCTGTTGAATGTTATGGCTGGCCCTTACCATAGTTAGCCCATATAGGTATGAAAACAAACTTATCTCTTACCAGCTCTGTCCCTTTTTCTGACTCACCAGTATTTAAAAGATCTTGCCATATACCAAGCTCTTTCTTGTTTTTCCTAGCCCTAACCCTGATCATAGCTGGGTTATCACTTTGTGTATCAAAATAAAGGGTTAAACTTGGCTGACCTGACCTATTATCACTAACCCTTGCTAATAATAGCTCTCACCATTGCTTAGTGGGACCTAAATAATCTTTAGATATTAGACATATTTTTTCCCATCTTTTTTTTCCTCCAAACTATCACAAAATATCCACCTTAGATGTAAAAGTCACATATGCTACTGAGGATGGAGGTATTTGCACAATACACATTCAGGAATAAGGATTATGAAAGAGGTAAGTAAATTCCTTTTCAGAGAAAGATATGAAGGCAAAGAGAAATAATCACCAGGAGAACAATCATTGTCTTCCTTCTGCAGTAATTTTAATTTCCTTCTCAGAATTTTTTGGAAAAAGACCACTCTGCAACCATTCTCCTAGGGTAAGCAGAAAGGAAATGAGACTTTCAAAAGACCTAAATGGCTGTTAGGTGACTTCAGCAGATGTTAGGTACAGAGCTAGATCTGATCATATTCTTCAAGGTTATTTTAATTGAAATATTAAAAGCCTTTTTTGCTTATATTAGCAATATGCTAAGAGTGCATTACATAAGTACTAATGTTCACTGGATGGGGGGGGTGTTCTACATTGGTTTCATCTTCTTTACATTTACAGAACTAAAATCCATTGAAATAGTGTTTTAAATGCACATGGGAGCCTCCCTGTTAGATACATATTATAAATACAGAGCAATCACCTAGATTAATTTCTTTCTAACAATGCAAACAGGCACAGGATGCTCTTCAGACCTAACCCCAGCTCTGAGGATCCCTCATTCCAGCATACTTTGCTCCATGACTACCCATGTTTTCCTGTCAAACTCTAACACACAGCGATATGTAAGCCAAAACATAACCATGCTAAATTTCTTGTGTGAACAAAATGAAGTGGTTACTGAATTGAGCCACTAATAGTCCTTTTTTTTTTTGACCCCGCCATGTGTTAACTTAGCATTTAACCACAATTTATCCTAAACCAAATACCTCAGTTCCTTCTGGAGAAGTAATGTCATAGAATCATAGAATGGTAAGGTTGGAAGGGACCTCAAAGATCATCTAGTTCCAACCCTCTGCCATAGGCAGGGACACCTCCCACTAGCACAGGTCACTCAAGGCCTCATCCA
>WBNM01002968.1:115669-253146 GCA_013399055.1 Ramphastos sulfuratus
CCTTTTCATCAACATTAATGTGTTAACTTTTAGATGCAATGAAATGCAAATGGTCTTTTACGTATCTCAGCTCCAGGCTCCCTTTGTGCTGTCACAGGAACACCCCTGATACTGCAAAAATTGTTTTAGAGAAAGCAATTTATAAAACCTCACGATCTGTCAAGACACATGAATATTGATGTGGTCGTATTAACATCTCCTGGAGCAGCTGAAAACTAAATTTGTCATGACTTAATGGGAATTATATGTTGCAAGCAACAGGTGACAGGGACTTAATTAAAGCTAAATTGGTAGAGTATCTGCACAGCTATAACAAACGTATTTTGTTTTAAATGTAGCTGAAGAACTACTTGTATGTTTTCATTGATGTGGGAAGGGAAGCAATCTTGAACTCTGCTTTAGAAGATAAAACCTAGAATGAGACAGACACAGTTTATCATCAGGGTATTGTTCTGGGATTTAAACACTGCAATCATGTAAAATGGCCATATCAAATTGTATTTTACTTACTTTCCAAAAGAAGGTATGAACTGAGATACCTCTATCTATAGTGAAAATACCACATTCATTTGAGAGCACAATTCAAATTTATTATTACAATTTAATCTTGGTCCTAGGATGAATGGATTCTAGATGTTCACAGGAGGACTTTTTTCTTTGCCTTAAAATCCACAGCAGAGACACCCTTCAGTTTACTACAACAATAATTTGCTTGCTTGGGGCTTTGATTTGGTTGTCATCAGAACTTCATTACCATGTGCTAGAATTCTATTTAGAAACCTGGCATTCCCCACCCCACTGTGGGCTGCAGAGCACTCTGTATCCTGATTTGTGGTGAATGAATTTCTGACTCTATCTAGTCCGTGCACTATATTTGGAAACTGGAAGTCTGACCATCGTGAAGGGAGAGTGCCTAAAAAGATTAATTCTCTCTTAATATAAGTAGTAGGCTCTTAGCTGATCTCTGTCCATGAGATCAGCCAGAAACAGAGATGTGCCAGACAGACATCTCCCTATCTAATATTGATGAGTAGCAGAGCCATGCATACCTATAAATCTCTTTGGATTATTTCCAGAAAGGTGTAAGAATGTGAATTAATTTAGGAGTTAGGTAGATGGCAATGAAAGATACTCACATGTTGCTTTACCTTTGTGATTTGTGGGAGAACAGTTCTAGTTTGTTTGGAGTTTTCTGGAATAAAGAAGGTTACTTTGATATTGAATCTATACCATGTAACAAAATGGCAGGCAGCCTTCTGGAGGCGGGGGGGGGGGGGGAAATCATCACTAAATCAGTTTTCCTCTCAAGTGGAAAACACACTCCTTTTTGAAAGAGAGACTTTTGGTAGTTTGGGGGGTTGGTTTTGGGTTTCTTCTTTTTCAACAGGTCGGTTCGATGCCAGTTGCAAACTAAATTCAGGTGGGAAGAGCCTGCTCATATCAAACCCACACACTGAGGCAATTTCTCCAGTTACCTCTACTATAGAAGTCCTTGGGATGCATTAGGTGCTTTCCTGCAACCCTGCCTTGGCTTACAGATGTACCTACACTGTGCTGCAGTTCCAAGATTTGTTAGCTAAAAGCCAAGTCAAGTCACTTGCTCTTAACTACAGTTTAGTGAAATGAATGCTGTCAGACTGAAACATCAAAATTAAGTATTAAAATGGATTAAACAAAATACATCTGTTAAAACTATGTAAGCTCTTAAAAAACACACCACTTTTTACTAACCGTGGTGAATTAAGATACAAAAGTAGAAAAGGCTTCTTCATATAACCAAACTTTAAAAAAACCAAACCAACAACAACAAAAAAACAGTGTATCCTTCAAGATTTTTTCCAAAAATCCCAGTAAACAGTGATCAGTACACTGCAGCCTTATAGGCATTGGTGGCAAGAGTGAACAGGGTAGAAAAGAACAACAGTAGCACTTTGTTCAGCATGTAAGTAAAAGCATCAGACAAGGCAGTGACAGCTACACAGCTTTCATGTAGAAGGACTCTTCCAGGTAAGACTAAAAGAAATTTTCGATATGTTTGCTTGTCTGTTTTTTAATTTGGAATCACGATTTTGGTTCTTTACAGATTTAAGATGTCCCTGCTCTGAGTGGGTGTGCTCATTCCTGTCTTGAAGAACTCAGCAATGACAGCCTACATGTTACTTTATTTAATTCTTCTAGAATTAGTTCTATACTGTTTGCTTGGAAGCCAAGGAATATTTTACAGTGATTATTGTGGGATTCTGATTTTTTTAAACAGCTCTTCCATGTTAAGAGTTGTGATGAATAAGTGATAAAGAGATAACACTGGCAAACAGCAAAGTAACTTTGTGTTCACATAGGAATTAAATGAGAATTTCTGGCTGTTCTGGAAGTCCCTGCATAGTCAAATTGCACCTTTTGGAGCATGGTTCACAATTCCTGATGGTGATTGGCCTGACTCACATTGTTTTCTTACACTTAAAATTCCTTTGCTTCTTTGGGAAGAAAAGGCTACAAACCCAGTATATTCTCTCAATTAAAAAAAAGAAAACCAACAAAAAAAAAAGCAGCAGCATGGTGGGAGGTTGTTGCAATGATGCAATGCTCATGGTCTGCCAAGGAATTGCATTTAGCTGTTTTTAGGCTAAAGGCTTGATGCTAAAATACTTGAAAGAGGAGCAGAAGCTCCATTCAGAAGTGTCTGTGGAATAAACATCTTCTGAAATAAAGGGTTAAAAACACTTTTCTTTTTTTCCTGTGTTTTTGAAGTACTACAAATGGACTTAAAGTTTTTTAAATCACCTTTTTTTTTTAAAGAAGTGGGTTTATGCTACTGTTTTGAATTCTTCTATAATTGAATGAATTATATAAGTACTGAGGTAGAATATGTTCTACTTTCTGCTCTTCGCATCACTCAGCTATCCAGCTTGCCTCAGTCTTGTGCATTGATTCTCTGAAATCCTGAAAAGGATCAGATGCAGCATTTACGAATTGTACCAGTGGATGAAAAAGAGCTAACAGCAATTACTGTCTTGGGAACAAAGGGAGAGGTGCAGACTTGTTGGGGCATAGTAGGTATTGCAATTCTTAAACTTTTTAAACATAAGGCAGAAAGCTTTTCATATCAAACAATTATCAGAAAGAGCCTAACAGCCAACCTCATAATGACTAAAAAAAAAAAAAAAAGCTAAGTACTTATTTGCTAAACAACCTCTCTAAAACAGAACATTTAAAATCCACCAGAAGACAGCAGTAAAAGCAGTGGAGGAGGCTACCTGCATCATCTTAACCCACCATGAACAGATACCAGGAAATACAGACTTGACTTTGTAGAATACAGGATGCTGGGGAAAAAAAAGAGTATTTGCACACAGCCTCCATAGCTTGTTGCATCTCTGTCTTCTCTATATTCTCCAGGGTTTCATTTTGATAGCTCTCAGTACCCCAACATTAAAAGATTACCTGATTCCTGTGAATAAGAACAGCTCTCTCTCAAAATGGGCTCTTTAAATCCTACTGGTTTTCTGTTTTATCAGGCTGTGATTCGTCAGCACCAACCAGGCACAGACAGGCAATGCTGGCAGCAGTGTTCGACAGCTGTGTAGAGTCTGCTAAAGGATAGCTATGCTAGAATCAGGCATCTCACTTTATATGTAACCTCTTGGGGCAAAAATGTCATCACAGCATTCAAAAGAATCCAACAAAGAGCTGATACAAGGTATTTAAAAATTATGAAGGTGCAGGTACATGCCTGCCCTATCCTCACCACCCTGTCCTCAACTGCCCAGCTGTGGGATGAGCAGCAAGACACATAGCTCCCACTGCATGACTCTGGAGTACCAATACATCAGAAAATGGCAACTGCTTTTGTAAGGGGCAATTTCTGCCCAAGTTGCATATAAATTGCATGTTGTTGGTAGATTGATGCTCTCTTGCTTCATCTGCACTGTGCTTGGTGCCAAAACCACAAGACTGCAGGGCTTCAATCATAAAGAAGAAAATAATCAATAAGCCTGGGCAGCTTGTGACACTTAGTGACAGATTTTCACTGCCTATATGGCTGTATTTTAATCTAGACCAAAATAGTTAATACCACACTTGCATGCAAAAAGAAGTCATCTGCTTTTTATCTAATGTGCAATTCAATAATTCCTATAATTGATCTTCATTGACAGTTTATGCAAGCTCACTCACCCACACTGCACATATTGTGCTTCCTGACATAATTCCCAACATAGACTATGATATTTCAACAGAGGAAGCTTGTTAAATCAGGTCAAACAAAATAAAGAATCAAAATCTGCTGCAAGCCTTTGCAGCTGTCTGTCTTTTCACCTTCCCCTCCTTTCCCCTCACTGCCTACCCCCCCCTTCCCCACCCCAAAAAAAAAAAAATATCCTAACTATTGGTGGTTTTGTAATAGGTTAAAAATAGGAAAAAAAAAAAAGTTTTGTTAAATGTTGATGGGCTTCAGAAAAAAAATACATCATGACTTCTTTCCCTAGGTGCTGGACTATTACTGTTGATCAGACATAACTGCCAGTCATTACTGTTTCCACCTGGTGCCCTGGAAGTGCCATAAATATGCTAATGATCTGCTGGACTAAAAGAATCCTAAATTGATTTCCAGTTGATGAGACACTGTTTCTGAGATAGGCCAATAAAGGACATTTTCTCTGACAGACAAAGGAACACCAAAATTATGGAGGTCATAATAGATCTTCAGGTGTCTGAAAGAGTGATAGGTGATTTCAGAGAAACACAAACAATAGATGCATTTTCCATTCACAATTATTATTTAAAACGAGGAACACAATGTTTCTGGTTTATAAACACAGTCACTTGCCTAACCAACATTCTCCAGCTATTTCGGATGACTCTTATTCTCCAAAGAACTGATATACAGGGAGTTTAACAGTCTGACAACCAAAGGACACAATTAACTGCAGCAGAAAGCCAGACAAAGTTAAACAGAAGCATGCTAAAATACCAGACATAAAAGGCTGGAAGACCATTTTCAGGGCATATGCTAGCACAGGGGACCCTTGGTTTAATTTTCTATAAATAGAACTAAAACTCCAGCTTTTTTAATGCAGCATTATTTGAAGGTCAAAGTGAGGCACTTTTCCAGAGATGTAGATTCCTTTATTACAGGTTCTCTTTCCAGCTGCTAAGACCTTATTCTATAGCAGCTGAGCAAATGATTCCCATAAATAACCCCTTTACCCACAAGCCCTCATCAAAGCCCTCATCAACTGGGAGTAGGCTCTTGGGCTAACTACTGACTGTGCTGCTGAATGATTTCCAATTTCAGATGGCTATAACACTTTAGGTCAGTTATGCTACACCTAACTGAGCTAGTAAGTCATCAAAAGAAAAAGGGGAGCAACCATGCGTGGCACATGTGCAGACAATAAAAATCACAGTAGTCTGCTCTTACCCTTCACAACCACAGCAAGTTCCTAGGGAGGCTTGTGCACAGGAGAGGAATGTTGGTGTACTCTGAAGAGTAAGATAGTATTTAGTGAGCTCTGCAGATGTATCATTTCATATGGAAGCACCTTCTTTTGCCCACAGTGTAACTTCTGAAACACTAAACAAACAAAAACACTTGAAGGGCAAACCCATGAATATTTTAGTTCTTTTCATATAGGTTACTCTTTTGGGGTTAAAAGATGGAGTAAAGCTGACACAGCATGTATCTTACCTGTCAGCGGCCCTGAGTAGCACAGAGCTGACCCAGGGAGTAGCAATGATTATCAGCTCCATGCCAGACTGTCTAGCACAGCCAAGCCACAGCCTCTTTTGGGAGGATACTCAGTGGTGCTTTGGAAGGTAGCTGCATCCTCCCTTTTGGCCTGTGCTAAAACTTCTTTACTTAAATGTAAATTTGGGGAATTAATATTCCCCTATCTGTACAGTGTCTGAATCAAAACAGTGAGGGAAAATATAAAAAAGGAATTAAATTCTTCACATAAGGCTACATCTGACACAAATTTAAAAGAGAATGATTTAAACAGGCAAAAATATACATTCATTGTAACTAAAATGTTTCTTTAATAGTAAAGTGTTTCTAAAAGAAACCAGATACCCAAGTATGAAAGGAAGTTATACAAGCTAGCCCATAGCACTGAAATAATGCATGTAAGATGACTTTTGATGACTCCTCTTTTCCTGCACAACAAGGCTGTTTTCATGTGGTTCAAAAGATCTTTTCAGGCAAAGGTCTGAAAGCTTTAGAAAACAACCTGATCTCTAAGAGAGGGGAATCACAGTCCAAAGCATGACAGGGCAATCAGCCAAACTGAGCCCTGCTGGAAAGTCTGAAATGCTGTAGAATTTTATCACAGTCCCTGGGTCTGAGATGAAAGGCTGCCAAGGAAGCAAAATATGCACACAATCTCCATATCATTTCACAGCTGCATGTCAAAGTATTCATCAATCCTAATGAATAATATTTGGCTTCATGTTTGTCATGTTGCAGGTCACACTGCTTTCACACACCCCATGGGGGAAGCTGACTGTGAACTCAGATCAGGGCTGCCCTAAGTGCTCATAAATGTCCTTCCTGATGAGACTGACCATGCCTGGCCTCAGCAGGCATGGAATGCTGTAAAGCAGCACTTAAACATGGGAAACAAGAATAGAAGATGTTCTGTTAAGGTAATATTCATACCTGAAATGCACCCCCATATAGATTATGTGTGGGTGACTATTAGATTTAAGCAGTTCATTGAATGCTGAACATGTTAGTGACAAAAATGGTCTATGCACTTCCTAAAACATCTAGAAGTAGGCAAAGCAATAATATCGGAAAGGGAAGACAGAAAGACAAAGGAAACTTTTTCTCTTAAGGTTTATTTTTAGGTCATATATTGAATGAATGTTTGGCTTTTCCACAGAACACCCACACATAGGCAGCAAAGCAAAAATTCTGATGAATGTGATACTCAGTATCACAACTTTCTCTATGCTTCTTTTTTTTCCATGTAATTTAGTTAGTTAATTAGCTCTCCTCTGATCAATCATTGAATTATCGCTTCAAAAGGCATTATGATATGATGAGAGTGCCTTGCAGCAATTAAACACTTTGATTTTTCTGTCCCAACATATTTACAGCTCCTGTGAACTGGGTCCTCTAAGCATGAATAAAGACATACTTTCTTAAACTACAAGCACAATTTATCTCAGCATTAAAAAAATTATCAGTAAAATTTCTGCAATGTGGATTCATCCTCTCCCTTTCTCCTTAAAGACTAATCACTTTCATATTTTCCATGTGTCTTATGTTTTGATCTCAGGCTTTGTGTGGCACTGACCTTCTCTCTTGCTCTTCTGTTCAGCTCTTTTAATATCGTCACAGTTAGACATGTGTGACTTCAGCTGTGTTACAAGGTCTCCTTTCTTCATCCTCAGGAGTCTGTCTCAAAAAGAGTAGTCATGACAGGAAGATACTAACAGAATCTCTTTTGTTTTCCTCTTGTGGCTAGGCTCTTGAACAGGAATTGTTATATAAGGGTTCAGACTGTAGGTCACATCTTTAACAAGAGATTTTGCATGACCTGACATTGGGGACTGTTGGCTAGTTACTGCCTTGGCTTCTTCTCTGAAGGGGGAACAGTGACTTGAGGTCCCTTCCAACCTTACCATTCTATGATTCTATATGATTCTATGACTACAGGACAGTGTTCCCACAAGACTTACCTTATTGTAGTTTCTGTGAAGAGCTTTGGACTCCTTGGAAAGCAGAGAGCATGGGAAGAGATGGCATGTATTTTTTGGAAACACCTAGTTTTGCTGCCTCTCCAAAATCAGATGACATTGCATGTGTGCTATTGAGAGATCTTTGCACGAGGTCTTACAGAGGCACTCTTAGGCTAGCAGTAAAGCAGACAAATAAAAAAGCTTTGTGATGGGTCAGAGCAGATCCCTCCCCCAGTAGAGTAAATTCACTACAACTCAAAGTTATGCTTCTGTTAGTGATAAAAGTCCCCAAATGGGGAGGAAGAGATGCCTTTTTTTTTTTAAACAGTATAAATGATGGGAATTAATTTAAGTTTTAATCTTAAAGAAAGACATTTGCCAGATGAAAAAGAGCTGAGCTCCAGTATAGGAAGTTCTGCAGTTGTTTTCCCAGCAGGATAGTGCAGTCTACAGGTAATTAAACAACAGAAGCCAATAACTATAATTCAACAGGATGCCACAGCTATTATTTGGCAATTTTTTCTCTTGAAAACTCTTATACATAAATCTTCACTTTAAATGGAAGTTACTCATAACAGGTTTTGTTTCATTATGAATTGTTCTCATATGGCAGTATATAACCACTTTTTTTCTTTCTTTTTATTTTTTTTTTTAAAACACACACAATCCCTTTTGCCACCAGCCAAGGCTGACCTGCACTCTTACAAAGTCTGATGGGTTGAATCTGAATGTGCTACCTGTTATGTGGGCAGCAGACCCCAGGGAGATGAGACACCAGTCTGGCAGCTCTGCGTGCTGTGAAGTGGAAAGGTACTGACAAACAAGCCAGCAACTAGAATGAGAAGATACAGGATTTTCATTTTTCTGGAGAGACTAAGACCTGGCTATTTTAATAGCAAGGTTGATTACAACCCCAAAATTAAACCCCATGGCTCACATAGGGAAACAAATTATCATCTGGAAGCTCTTTCTGTACTACTTGCAGTACTCCCCATGGCCAGGCTGGCAGAGGGAAGACAGATTTCCAAGAGCCTTCCAGAGTCAAGATGAGGAGAGGTTCCTGCTTCAGACCATCGTGGGACCTGAGGGGCTGATGTCCCTGTGCAGCCCCTGTCCTGTGGTATTCACAGACACTGTCCAGAGGACTCATGAGCTACTATTCAGTATTTAGTCAATATTAAGAAGCCATACCTGACTTTTCCAGCTTGAACTGATATGGACAGGATGAAAAACAAGGCTATTTCCAAGTGCAATCCTGTTACCAGAACACACACTGATAGACATCTACCCTGCCCGGCCTCTGCATCCAGGTGCCAGAAGGATCAGACACTTAACTTCAGGCTCAAGATGAACCTGTGTAAGGTGACAATGTTCCTTTAGCAACTGAACTGTTTACAGTTTGAAAGCATGAAAAAGCAAAATTACGCTGGGGAACAGCACTGACTAACTCATGCTAATGCAAGGTCCTTCAACCATATACAATGAGCTTCAGTTAATGGGGAGCAACTTAATTACTTCTGTTCAATGGTTTTCCACCTACGTGTTTATTGTAGTTCATGCTCTTGAAAAGCACTGAAGAAACAGCTCTGGGGATGAAAGGCTGATGCCAATGGGTGCTGTAGAAACTCTTTCTGAAAGCTGCTGTACTGTGTATCCAGGATGCCTCCCTCTGGGCAGCACTGTCTGGCTCCTAATGATGTGACAGTTCAGGCTCTGATTTTTTTTTCCACTAAATAAAAGGATCCCTTCACACCAGGTGAAAGGGTAGGTTTTGTATGAACAAAATACCCCAAACCAAAAACCAAAAACCCTTTAAGGGTGTGAGGCAAGAATCTAGCAGTAGATGGGAAGGAAACTCTTGCACACACAGCATCTCTGAAACATTTAAACGATTCATCAGGAGCAAGAAGTTCTTGTATCAGATTATCACTCTTATAATGTCAAGTCCCTTATAAATCTTGGTCTCAAAGACAAAAGGACATAACCCTCTTGACACATGCAGCATTGACCACAGCATGGCCAGAGCTAGGCTCATGAGCCCTGTAGGTGGAACACAGACATGTTCTTCAAATCCAGCAAGGCTGGCACAGGGGTCAGCCATGAAAACATTACATCTTTACTCTTTCTGTGGCCTGCGGAAGTGCCAAGCCTAACACCTCTCTGCATGGCCTCTTCCTAGGCCTCCTCTAAACTCCTTGTGCTTACCACATCACCAGGACATTTTTTGTTTCTTTGCAACTTCCCCAGACAAGAAATGTTGAAGCAATGAGAAGTGATACATCAGCTGTTCTGAGGAGCCTATGTCTGTAACAACGTTGAAGGCATGTGATGGCAGTCTCTGCAGCTGGCACAAGAGTATGTGAGGATGGGATCCCTCTTGGGCTGTCCCAGTAAGGAGGTGGCAGCTTGGGCCCTGTCTGTGTCCAGAGTCTACCTGGAGCATGACAAATCAAGAAGGAGCCCTAGGTGCAAAGTAGTGTGTATGTCATATTGTGAAACAAAGTCAAATTGCTGGTATGGTACCCCAAACAAAGCAGGCTGGCCTGAAATATTTCCCATGCAACCCCCATGGTAGTTCTGCTTGTGCCCAGTACTGTTGGCTTAGCTCTGGAAAGACTGTTACAACATGCGTCCGAACTTCACACCTCAAAGTGACAAAAAGCTATAATACAAAATATTTGTCTCACACTCACAGATATCTCAGCATGATGCTCAGATGTGCCATATAACAAGTCAAAACTATTACCCTATTCTTTTCCCTTTGCATCCTCTGTTCCTTACAGGCAGACAGCAGGGTGAGCACATCGTGGTGTTGGCTCTGTCCCTAGGCAATGCTGAGTCACCCAAGCCATGCTTTACACCCTTAGCAGGGAAGGGATTTTTCACGACTTCAATGTTTTGAGTCACCTTGGTGGATGAATGCTTTTTCTGCTCTAACTGACGTCATATTGATAACCTTGGGAAACAGCAAACTTCCTGGAAAAGCTGTGGGGGTCTTGAGCCTTGGGAAGAACCAGGATGGTCTTTTATTTTACTACATGTTCCTTGGGTAACACTCATAACAGCTTTCTTTTCCTGTTATTTGACCAGAGATTTCTGGTCCCTTCTCCCTTATCAACATCTGCAAATATACTTTCCCATCTTGTATTTCCACTCCTCAGCACCAGGGAAAAGCTGGGCACACACATGCCCAATAGCTGTGGATGTTAACAGAGGCAAAGAGGGGGGGAAAAAAAAAAAAAAAAAGGTCACTCATGAGTCTTATCTCTGGCTTTGCAGTTCTGACCTGCTTCAGAAGCAAGGCACGTATTTCCTTTAATTATTCATCTGGGTAACTGCAAACTCTGAGCAAACTCTCTTGGCCTGCCTGCACCTCTTGCTGCTCATCTTGCAGTAGCAGGATGCTGGGGTACACTGCAACACCTCAGCACAGAGGTACACAAACAACCAGAGTAACTACATTTGTCAGAAATAAAGTGCAGTAGAGCAAAGAGGAAAAATAAAGCAATTAATCATTCAAAAATTCGAGAGAGGGAGAGATGATAGCAAAAAGAAACCTGATCACTTGTGCTGCCTCCCCCAGAAGACTGTCAGCCTACTGACAGGAAGATTAAGGATGCTGATGGGAATTCCTCTCTCACCAGTCAGCTTAAAAACAGAGGACAATAATCTACTTGTACAAGTCTGGCTGTGGCCTTCCCACAACTCATATTTTTCCCCCCTTATCCTAAATTTCAAAAAAAGGATGATCCTTTGCAGTGCTTGTTTTCTGAGTGCTGCCCTCAGCTGAGGTGAAAGTATTGATTGAAGCACTTGGAAATTTATTGGATTTGCAGATTTTCTGATGTGTGAAAAAATGTTCTGTTCTGCTTAACTCAAACAGTCCTACAAACTCCAGTATTTGCAGGTGCAGCCACCAAAGGTCTAGACCCTCTGCCACACTTTCTTTCCGAAAAGACCCTCAAGTGAAATCTCCAGAGGGCAGAATACTCATTTCAAAGCATTGGTTTTAATGATATAGTTCACACTGGGCCTGGAGAGCCTGCATAGCACACATTGCCATATCCATAGCTTAGCTGGATTGCCTGCTTCAGTTGCTCCTTTAGGAACCTGCTTATCAGAGTGAGTTGCACTGGTAGATAACCCTGAACAGTTCCTTCAGTTCCCCAACTATAACCCATGGGGTCATTGTGGGATGGGCAAAGGTAAGAAGGGAAAAATACTTAATGATGAAGTCAGTGCTGTCTTTTTTCCCCACAGAAGACAGAACTTTTGCTACTTGCTTTTCTTTTACAGCCCTGTAGGTTTTTCACCTGAACAAGAAAAGAATAATTGCTCCTCTTACAGGCAATCCTACACCGCTCTCTTATAGCAGTGCTTTATTTTCACCACTGTTTCCTAATACCACAGAGAAGGCTTTCATATGTCCTGGACAAGGTGAGATTTTTGTGTTATGTGATGACAACACTTGCATCAGTCACTTGTTCTCAGTGTGCTTGAATCAGTCTGGCCTTTAAGCATTTTCAGAAAGGGTCATCCCTGTGGTGATTTCCACACTGAAAGATGATTTGTGCTGTACACACAAGACTCTTTTGTGCTGCAAGATCATCAGCTCCTGAAGCACCTGACCTAAATCTCCACACAAACTGCCCGCTGTTTGCAGTTCTTCAGACTTGAGCAGTGCAATTAAAATTCCCCTCATTTTGCTTAACAACTTCATTTTTTCTAGGCTGAGGATCTCCAGAGAACATAACCAAGCCTAACTGGGGAAAAAAGAGCAGACATGGAAGTCCAATGTCCATCTACAGACCGCAGTTGTCCCAGCTCTCAGATAAAAAACATTTTAGGATCCTAATCAATAACAGCACCATATAGCTAAAGAAACTCAACGTTGCATTAATAGCTTTCCATAGATATTTGATTGGGATAACATATACAAGATAAAATACTAGTAATGTAACATACAAAGGAGTTTTTAAAAAGCAGTTACAAAATATATTTCTGAAAAGTAAAATCATCAATTCACAGGACAATGGATTGCTTTTGAAGTGAAAGTTAATACCAGGCCATGCTGTGAACAAAGCTTTAATCCAAGATTGCTCTGGATAACTGTTATGTTTTGCAGCTAGTAGGCCCCAAATGAGTATTAAGCTTGTACAGATGCCTGACCAAGATGGTGGCACATTTACAATACGGCACTGATTTAGATGTGCTTTTTCTTCCCATCCAGAGAATAGGTTTTTTCCATCCCTACCCTAACGGCTGCAGCTATAGGTTTTGTTTTAGGCTTTGTCTGGGAGATTAAAACCATCTCAGTATAATCTATTTTTATTTTATACACTGAAAGAAGCATTAGAGATGAAAATTAATGCCACAATGGATTTCATTAATCACACCAGAAGGCTTGGTTTGCTGTAGTAGGCACTTCCAGCAGAAGGTGCTCACAGTCAGTTTAAATATCAAACACCCTCCTGCGTTTAAACAGCAACGATCAAATCTGTAGAAGCATAGGTCCCACATCAGGGCAGGGGGATTCTTTTAAAAGGGCAAATACTGTTTAAATCATCTCACCTTGTGGCCAGTCCTGCTTTCCAGCAACAGTTAAGTGCCAGCTGATTGCAAAGACGAAAGGTCCAACAAAAGCAGTGCCTGGGGGAATTGCCATGAGATAAAGAAAGCATCACCTCTGGGTCACAAATAAAAAAGAAATCAGAGCCACAATAGCTAGCAGTTACCATTGTGGAACAGGTGCTGGCAGGCAACATGGTGTGGGGTATCAGGCCTGGTCCTTGGAGAGCATTAACTGACACTGCCAGGAAAAAAGCCAAGTATTGGCAGATTCTGCTAGCTGGGCTGGTGGGGCGTATCCCCACAAAAGGTTGGATCCCAGTGGCAGATGGCCAGAGAGGTTTGCATTCCCACAACCAATGCTGTAACTGCTATGAATAATCAGCAGTCATCCAGAGTCCTGGGTCTGGTGAAAGGAAGGAGCCTGCTCTGCTAGAAAACTGCATTGGCTATCAACCGTCCCATCCAAAAACATCCTTGGATGGATGTGTTGGGGCAGTTGGATACAAGTGGACATGGCCTAAGTGAGTCTTCTTCTTCTGTAGGAGGAAGGAAAGCAAACCCCATGGAAGCGGGGTCTAAAACAAAACAAAGTGTAAAATTCATCATTTCTTTATGCAGAATGTGGGAGTCAAAAGCACAGATTTCCTTAAAAATGCTTTCGTTCAATCATTTATTAAAGACTCGCTTGAAATTAAAGCATACTCTGAGGAAACAGTCTTAACAAATGTGACAACATACAGTTTTAGGTCAGCTTAATCTACCTCAGCCTGCCTCCAGTGGCAAGAAGGAAATTGATGCCTGGATCTAAGAGGAGGGGGGGAAAAAAATCAAATCCAAAATTGAAAAACCAGCCAGTCCTACCCCTAACAGAGTCTCCTCCTCCCAGAGAGGAAGTGCAATGAGTAAAATTGACTACAACTCCCAACAACCACTAAGGCTAAGGCAAGATACATTTTATCCGGGAACATCCAAAACAGTCTGAAATTGAAAGTGAGCCCCAGTGGCTATTGGAAGCTGTAGTCAGCTCTCCAAGAGTGAACTATTGAGCTCTAAGATCCTGAGAGCTGCTCTCATAACCAAAAGAGTCCAGCCAAAGATCTGCAGGAGCAGGCAGCAAGCGGGCTGAAAGCACTATGCCCCTTTGCGGGTGGCAAGCTCCTTCCTTGGGCTTTTCAGGACACCCCAGGGTTTGGGGGCGATTCTTGGTCTGGGCCTACAGCAGAGACGGTGAGACCTGACTGAAGCAGGCGCTTCCCTCTGGACCCGTGCACAGTCAAGAAGCACAACCCCTCCCGACACAAACCCACCGCGTCCCCCTTGTCGCGCTGCGAGCGGCCCCAGCCCTGCGCCGATGAGCGCGGTGCGCGAGCGCTGCCGCCGGCGGGGCCNCCGCCGCCGGGGAACCGCCGGAGCCGCCGCCTGCCGCCGCCGTCCGCGACCCCGAGCTGCTCTCGCTGATCCGGCAGAAAGAGAAGGACCTGGTGCTGGCGGCGCGGCTGGGCAAGGCGCTGCTGGAGCGCAACCAGGACATGAGCCGCCAGTACGAGAGGATGCACAAGGAGCTCACCGACAAACTGGAGGTGAGGCCCCGCCGCTTTCCTCCCTCCTTTCCCCGGCCCGGAACGGTCCTCAAGGGCCCCTACTCCGGGGCCGCAGCCCTCGGGAGCCCTGCAGTCACTCCCCACGGGAAGCGGCCAATTCCCCAACAAATCCCGGGGACTGCAGCAGGCGCGGGGCCTGATGAGCAGCTCACGGAACTCCCTCTGGCCGTGACGGGGAAGAAGGGGTCTAAGAAAACCGTCTTAGGCCTAGGGGAGGCAAAGCTGCTGCGCTTTAAATTCCCCGGCTGCAAGGCGATGTACTGGCCTGGGAACGGGCGACAGCACATCGCTTGCAGAGGGTCCTGTGGCAGCCGTTTTGCCCCAGGACCCAGGTACCACCCGGGCGAGCAGACATGCACGGTGCTTGGCTCATCTCGTCATGGAAATGCCTCGAAAGTTACATTTATACAGCGGCTACTGAGATACAGAGCATATGTAGCGCTTATGCTTAAGCTTCTGCAGCTAAGGCATTAGACATGGCAGGAGATAAGCCCTGATGATATGACTGTTAGCTGGTTGCTCTGGAAAATACCTACAGGTATCTGGAGAGAACCGTGTGCCAGAAACTGAGTGGATTGAGCTATGTATTGATTTTTAAGGGTGAAACAGAGCTGTTACAAAGAAAAAGACTTGTGCAGGCAGCTTATTTTGGAGCAACTCTCCTGGAGGACTATGTAAGAGAGCCACTATTACCCCCACTCTTGGAATGTTAATTCTCCTGGCAAGTGATACGGCTTAGAAGGCCGAGGAAAGCCTTTCTCACCTTTCTAGACAGAGCTTGAACAATGCTGGATTAATACTCACATTTCAGGTCACACCCCTAGACCAGTTCTTTCTGCACAGTCCTGCATATTCCTGTGTTCCTTCCTCACAGATTTACATTTCTGAAGTTGAAGGGTGTTTGTGAAATTATTGTATGGCCTTTGTTCTCATGACAAAATTCCACACTTTACCCTAGCTGATCTATTCCTTCCTCTTAGCAGGGAAAGGTCTCTGCATGTACTATTCTGATACAAACAATAGTGAAGATGACATTTGCTCATACTGTTGTTTAGGGGCCCTATGTATCAGGTTAGCATTTCACAGAGTATTAAAATTTGCCCAACAGAATGTTTCCAGGTTGATCTTTAAGCAAGAACAGACGTATGTGGCAATGTGCTGACGTGGTTTTCCCAATGAGTTGGAGTAAAACCTTTCTGCCATTAAAGGAAAAATGCTCAAGTTTAGGTATTGGCTGAGCTGCCTGTTGAGGAGTTTGAGTCTCAAATACCACTCACTGTTCTCAAAATGTAATGATGAAGGGAAAAAATGTGACTTGATAGTGTTTTAAATAACATCCCAGATGTTTACCTATGTTCTCACAGGCCCACTCAAGCTGGAGAGATTGTAAACACAACCAGTTGTTTATGTCTTTCCATCCCATTACTATTGCTTAACTTTCCAGTTGAATAACAGTTTGCTATTTTTCAGGCTACCCATCTGATAGGAGTTAGGTTTATCTGCTTATGGGTCAGATATTTTCCACTATGTTTGGCAAATCTAAGACACTGCTACTTCACACACATACACACACCACATAAAAAAAAAAAATTAACATTAATCTCCTACAGCACAGCTTGATAATCCAGGCCTCTGCAGATTAAATATTGGCCACCCCCTATTGCCACTGAAGTGAACAAAATCACAATAAGCTTTTCAGTTTCACAGGAGCAGGGAGGAAGGAACCCCATCTGTTGCTACCATGCCTGTGCTGAGAACTTTCTGACAGTGACCAGAAGCAGTCTCAGATGAGATACATGATGACAATTATGCCTAATATAGTGATGTTAAAGTAACATTTAGAAGAGATTTTTCTTCCATTTAACAGTAATGAGCCCAGTGAAGCCTCTCCATTTCTCAGCTGCTGGGCTGCTTCTCAGGTGCTTTGCCTCAAGACTAAATATGTTCTATTTTTTTGGGCTAATTACTGAAGTGCAGCGTTCCTGCCATACACCTAACTCTGGCATCCTCTTTCACTTTACAACCTGAGTTCAAATTCATTTATAATCATGGAGCTGAAGTCCTGCAATAAATTAATAAATTTCAATATATGGTCCTAGTCTATGTTATCCTCTGTAAGGTATTAAAACAGGTAATAGATCTGGTCTTCTGAAATAGAAAAGCTTGCTGTATCCAAACATTTTATAGTATGAACCCTCTTTATTGGCTAGGAAACTCCCCCTTGCTCTCATCTCTAGATGAGAACCAGCCCAGATCAGTTCAGTTGAAGATAAGCTGTTTTCAGAAGAAAACATCTTCTAGAAAGCAGTTCCATGTAAAAAAGAAACAATAAGCAGCTGGTGGACAGAGACACTCAGAACACAAGAAACTTCCCTACTGAGAACAGCAGTTTGCCCTCTCTTCACTACAAGCAAAAAAATCCTGTTCAGATCTGCAGCTGTGCGGGTGCTGGGGTGAGGGCAGGCAAGGGGAGAAAGCTGTTGAGAGAGGAAGAGGCAGGAGGAAATGGTCAGCGTGGCCCACCTGGTTTATCCTCCCTCTTTGCAACAGCCTCTCAGTGCCCCACTGCACTGTTCTGGTATCTCCATCACAACAGAACAAACCTGGTATTTTATGCTGCCCTCCAACTCCTACCTGTGTCATGGCCATTTATGGAAGCTCTTGGTAGTGTAGTCTTTCTTTTGAGAGTAAAGAAATAAAGTGGTTTTTAAATGATTGACAAAGCTTATTGATGGCTTCTAAATCACATTTCAGTAATGTCTGGGGAACTTCAGCTGCAGTGCTGCTCCTCAGCAGGCTGAAGTTTCATCTTCCATTTAGAGAAGGCCCTGGATCTTTCCAAACGTTGCCTAGCAGTGAAGGAGACAGAGCTATAAAAGGCAGCTTTTTCAGCATGCTGCTGAAAGAGAAATTGTGGCTGCTCCAGCCACAGTTCGGCTACAAACAAGATTTCTGTGCAGTGATTGTCAGGGACCTGGTGCTGGGATCTCATGCCTACCTATTGCATTAATGTTGGTAATACTTAGCACTCACTTGCAAGGGATGCTCACTCTTCTACTGTCTGAAACACAGGGAAACACTTTTGCTTTGGGCCACTGTTTTTAGTCAGCCTTCCTTTGCATTTGAGAGTTTTCTAGAAAGTCCTGAATTTGTAGGAGTTGGAAGGACACAGAGTGCTGCTAAACTGCACTGGAAGGAGCATAGGAAAAGACTTGCAAATAAGATTGAAGAAGGAAAAACATGCATCTTCTGCAGAGCAAGGGGTGGGAGGCTGGTGATAAGGCAGGCCAGAGGACTGCTGGAGAAGTGCTTTGACATTCAGACCTGCTTGGGAAGGTGGCAGAGATTCTGCAAGGGAGGCTGTGTGTCATCAGCAGCAGGCACCCAGGGGAAATAGTCACCTCACAGCCTGTGTTTCTGAAAAAGCAATAAAAAAAGCCTCTTCACATAAATGCGGTGCAATTTTCTTTTCCTCCTAGCAGGGTTATTTTCCCCTTCTATTGTAAGGGCCATGGGGATTGCTCACTGGGGGATGACACTCCGGGAAAATGGACAAGTGCTGGCCCCAGTGGGTTTCTGTTCTTTGCTAAGAGACATTCCTAAAAGACTGGTGAATCCAACAGAGAGTAGCAGCAGGTTATTCTAGGGGACAGAGCAAAGAAAGGGCTCCTACTCTCCAGGTTTCCCTGCTAATCTTGGGACATACTCTCTGTCCTCAGTCTGTGACTGTTCTTCAAGTATCCACATGGTTTTAGTCATCAGGGGAAATTCAAGCTCAGAGCTGATTTCCCCACCACCCCCCCCCCCCNCCCCCCCCCCCCCTCAAATGGGCACACCATAGATCTGGGCTGACCTGATTTGCAGCTCTGTTTCAGTCAAGCCCTTATTTAACAGAGCCTGTAAAACATGCAAAAGTTCCACCAGATTCATGCTGTCCCTAAGAAGAGCAAAGTCCAGAACTGAGAGTGGTCTAAAAAACCAGCAACCCAGAACATGCATGTATATAATGTCTATAGAAAATACTTAACTGCATCCATTGCCATTCCAGAGCCAACTGCATCACACAATAGAGTTACTGTGCACTATCAAACTACCAGACAACTAATTAGGTCAGGAATAGAAGAAGCAAATTGGATAGATGATTCAACTGTTGTCATATGGGTCTTATGAACAAGAAAGATGCCTCATCTAGATGCCTCATCAGCAGTAAGGACACGGTTTGTGTAGCTCTGAATATAAAGGCAATTTTTAGAAGAATTATGCCACTGCCCACTGAAGTACTGCTTTGGAGTTAAGCTATGCTCTGCTAAATCAATTGGCCTGCCTGACCTATATATTTCACCTATTGACATGCAGCCTGATTTACTCTTTTGGCAGTTGTTTCAGTAAAAATTCAATGTGCTGATCTCCAGAGGCTAAGGACAGGCCAATTGCTGAAAATGGAAAGCAAGTTTAGTGCCAGTGACCTGCACTGACATTGGCACCTCCATGGCACTGTCATGCTCTACTGCCATTCTCTTTCCTGAACAAAATATTTCAGACTGAAAAATGGAGAAGGGAGGCAGCATTCATTGTTATCCTTCCTAACCTCTTCTTCCCCCTGTTATCTAGCACCTAGAACAAGAGAAACATGAACTAAGGAGGCGATTTGAGAACAAAGAAGGAGAATGGGAAGGAAGGGTGTCTGAACTGGAAAGTGATGTGAAGCAGCTGCAGGATGAGCTGGAGAGGCAGCAGGTTCACCTGCGCGAAGCCGACCGTGAGAAGACGCGAGCTGTCCAGGAACTCTCCGAACAGAACCAAAGACTCCTGGACCAGCTCAACAGGGTGAGTCACAGTGGTATGGCAAGGGCAAGCACCCAGCTGGCTTGATCATAGCAAAGGTTCACAGGTCTGTTAAAAAATCAAAAATCTTGCTTCAGTCAAATGAGCAAGAGAGCTTCCTCGTTAAAGAAAAAAAAAAACCACCAAACCAAACAACAACACATCAGCATCTGGTCAGATTATACAGGTGTTCTTATAAAACACTCTGCCTTTTAAACTGACTTTTACACCATTAGGGAGAGATGCATTTCACTGCAGTTCTGTTTCTAGGTTGAGTGGTCATTTACTGCATGGATCTCTCTCTCCACTGTTTTTCTTTAGCTAAACCGACGTAGAAATTTGGTTTCTAATTTACAAATAGGCTGAACAATTGTAGCACACAAAGAAAAGGCTGGTCTGTGAAAGTGAGGTGAAAGACTTGCTGTCCTCCCTTTTTTTTAACATGCATTTGCTATAATATAGAGTTGAATATACCATGTCATTCTAAGGTGGTGTGTCCTTGCAGGTAATTTTGTCATGGTGTGAGAACCTACTGAAATTCCTTGGATGGCATGTTTCAGCAAAGAGCTTAACTAGTCTCTGGATGAAGTAGGATTTATAGTGCTACTGAACAGCCTAATTGACTGAATACTTTCAGCATGCGTTTCTTTCTGACAGCAAAAGACTTAACAGTTTCTGTCTCCTCAGAAGTTAACTTGTCTTCTAGAATTAAGAACCTTGTTTATTTCTCACCATTGGACAGTTAGTACAAACCATATATTTTATGCTTGACAGTGCAGTTACTCCAGCAGATGAAAGCATTTTCTTCTTACTAGTTGTTTATCCCCAAAAGAGCATAGAACAAAAACATACAAGCAGACTCATGCTGAAGAGAACCGTCTAATGTTGTAAGAACACATTTCAGACTAGATTGTCAGAGGTGAGCCTCTGGGGCTGACACAGACATTGCCTGTGGGAGAGTCAAAACCTTGATTACAGCACTAGCACCAGAAGATGTTTAAATGGACCGAGTGCACAGATTTCTTCATCTGTTTTCACTTGGTCTGGATATGGAGTTTTTCTGTGCCTTTGGAGGTGAGAAAAGGTGGTCTTGGGTATAATATTCAATACTGGCACCCAAGGAAATTATTCCTTGTTCTGCTGTAGATTTTCTTGTCAAACACTAAAAAAGCCACTTAAACTGAGGATTTATTTTAAAATTACTTACCAAAAAAAAAAAAAAAAAAATCAAAACCATCAAACAGCTTCCTTAACTCAGGAGCAATGGTAAGTTTGTGTTTTTAAAGCAGTATTTCAGAAGTGTTGAAGAAGAGCTAAGGAAGATCTTTCACCCCTTCTCTGGACAGAGCATATTTCCCATAGAACATAAATGAGAGATTCCATCCAAGCCTTTGCAGAGATCCTGTGTGGTCTCATGTCTCTTATCCAGAGCTAAGAACTTGGGTCCCATCAGATTTGGTGAGCCTCAATGATTTTCTATGCATGAATGATTTCTATCACTGGCTGGGAAGGGTAAAATTTGTTACAGTCCCAGTATAAACACAAATTGAAGGATCAGTCTAGAAGATAGGAGATGAAAAGCAGACAGCTTGCTTTGGGCTTTAAATCGCATGGGATTATCCTCACGTGACACTTGTGCCATAGGAGCCTCTCAAAGTCCAGATGCTCAGGGAGCTGCTCAGCTAAGCCTCATGCAAAGAAACCAGTAAGTTAGGTCTGCCAGTATGCAATGCCTAGGCATGGGCTTTGTTCCCTTAGCTCACTATTACTGCTAGAATTCATCTACTCAGTTCATAATGCCACATCCTGGAAGAAAGTCTTCTTGGTGCTGCTTTCCTTGCTCCAGCCCAGTTCCCAGCTTGGAAGATTGCTGTTCTCCAGTGCAAACAAGACAGACTGATAGAGACAGCTTATCCTTTCTGAGGAATAATTCAGTGCTCATTGAGTTAGTCTCCTGGCCAAAACCTGGTGGTAACTTAAATATTGCAGAAGCACTTCCTAGAGTCCTGAGAATCTGGGCAAATCCAAACAGAATTTGGAACATTGTGTTGTTCACCCAGGGGTGACAACTCGCATAAGGCTGAGGCTTGTTAAACTCTCAGTATTATATTAGGGCTTGATTACTGGGGTGCTTAGTGTTCCACATTTGCTGCTTCACAGTGCAGTCTTATTTGTCTGGTCTCTTATCCTGAAGAGGTTATACATGTAATCCTCAGAGACACTGGTAGTGCTTAAACCCTACACCCACATAGTTTTGGCTCCTGTTACTACTTAGGCTTTCAACAAACAGAAGGGACAAGTACAGCTGCATGATGTGCTTGCCTGCAGCCATATTGCCACAGGCTGAAGTCTTACTAGGGATCATGAGCTGAGCACCAGGAGAGTAAAAACCTTACAAAGAAGTGTTGCTGCTTCTGTGACCTTTAGGGTGTTCCTGGTTCTGTGTTTTGCACCTACATTTTTTGTCACAGTGGGGTGTTTGGAAGGAGTGGGTTATGAGAAGTCTAGGAAAGGCAAAGAGAGTCTTATTCAGAGCCTCAACTCTGCCCTGTCCAACACTGTATACCCCACTCACAGGACAGACAAGTTGCTCTCTGAGTCATTCTACACTGGTAGCTCTTTAAATTTGTATTTCTACATTTTTGAGCAATTAACACCTCATGGCCCAATTTCACAGCACTTGAGCATCTCTCCTGAGGAGAGTATTCCCTTGGCACTAAGCTCTGTATGTCAAATAACAGACTCAGCCTCATGAGCTACCAGCCCACATGGTCCTGCTTGCGCTTCTGGAGTTCCTGGGCTTCAGCCCCTTTTACCTCAAAGCAGGGCAGCAGCCACTATCTACCTCATCCTACCCCCTCCTCCTTCCTGCTGCTGTGATATTCTTTCACCATGTAATTAAGCTTTAGGACATTTCTTTAAACCCTGCCTTCCCCAGAGATGAAAGGTCAACCCAAGCACATACTCTTTGTCTAAAGCTGGCATAAATGTTAACCAATCAAGCATGCAGTCCTGTGCACCCATGCAAGGATAGCAAGGGGAGAGCTCTGTCCTGAGATTAAAGCATGGGAGTGAAAAAAAATCCATCCTCAATTCTGGCAAAAACTGATAAGAAAAACTCAAGGATAGGGATTTTAACTCTGTTCCAGTCTCTAAAAGTGGGGATAAGTGGCTTGCCTCAGAGTTGCCAAGAGGCTAAAATAAGGTCTGTAAAATTATTTGAGGTCTTCAAATGAGATGATGATATAGGAGAACTTTACATATCTAATAATAGTAAGTAGGCTATAAGAAACTTTCCCTTGTCTTGAAATACAGCCTTTGGTGTGATTCTCTGCTTTTAGTAGAATGAAGATACTGCCTGGGGCTACAGCAGTATTAAACCATGAGGAAATTAGGTGGGATGAACTGGGAGCTCATAGTGAAAGACATGGTTCAGATGCCAAAGAACAGGTTTAAGATCTTCACAGTAACCTTATTTTTTTAAATTTTGTAGCTATGATTAAAATCCTTTCTGCATGTTGATTTGATTTCCCTCCTCATACTTCAGTACAGCAAAGCCTGTAGCAACTTCCAGCAGCTTGTCCACGGCAAGCTAAATGCCATTTTACCTAGGAGAACTGCAGAGCACACTGTGAGCAGTATGTGAGGGTACATAACACTTACCATAAAGGTTCAAAGACAAAGTAGAGGAGTCAAAGTACAGATTTGATGAGAAAATCAAGGCTTGGGAATTATTATGTGTTCTGTTTCCAGCTTCTTTAGTCTCTCCCATCTGTTTCAATTCCATGTTTGGAAAAAATATCCTATGCTTTCTGTTCTCTTATGTTATAAAATTTGGGGGAAATGGGTATAGGGAAAGGTCTCTTCTTACATGTGCCCACAAAACCTAACACAGCAAGAGTCCTGTCCCCACTTTGGGCTTCTAGGAGCTACTAATACAAATAATAACAACAAGAAGCCCTCTTCCTGCAATGAGGCAACATATTACTACTTTGTCAGTAAGTGAATGAAAAGAGACTTTCACACTGTTTCTAAGTGGCTTCACCAGATGGCTTTCCCACACATTTCCTGCTACCAAGCTCTGGGCTCCTGTAGCTATTTGCTGCCTGTAGCTTGGGTGAGGATGCATCCTCCCCAGTTCAGTTTGGTTTCTTTTATGGTAGATAGAGCATAAGAAAATAATTTTACAATGTCAGGCTAGGTAGTTTTTGCAATGAAGGTCTCTTTTCAGTGGCAGAAAAAAGCGTATCTTCTTGCACCACTGAAATGGCTCTTTGTGTTTAGAGAAGAGGACTTGGCTGCCACAGCATCCCTCAGAGGGGCCCTCAATCAGCAAGTTCTTATATTCGCTCAGCATCTAGTGCCAACATACTGCTACAAAGAATGAGGTGTTCCAGTCAGTCTCTCTGGTACAGCAAGAAAATGATTATCCAGCCCACAAGTCTCCAAAGGGGATTTTATTTGCTATCCACAAAACCTTCCTTTCAGTGATATTTCAATGGAAGGAGTTTTGTTTCTAACTTCATGCTTTAAAATGCAGCAGAGCCTCAGCGGACTGGCAGGCACTGCCTGGGTTTGATTTGAGAGGAACAGGTTGCGAGTCAAGAATGAGGTGACCATATTATATTCCCCTTTCCCAATGACTTTTACTTTCAATACATCCTTTTGTGGTTAACAACACACTTAAAAGGAGAGGCAACTCTGTTGTCAGTTATTGATTTGAAGAGATTTTACTGAATGGTTGTCTCTTGGGTCTCTCAGTATAAGAGCAATGTTGGTTCTAAGAAATCCAGACTAAACATTTTTAAAAGTTACTGGGACAAGCATGCTGGGCAAGATTCACCACTTTTACCATTCCAGAGGGTCTGTAGCCATTCTTATGAACGAGCTTGTCTTTAATTCCTTATTTTATCTGTACAGATGCTTAATACAAGCCTCCTAATGTTTCTTGTTTATTCAGTTGTCTCCTGTAGCCCAGCAGGATGTATTGGGAAACACCATGCTTAGCACAGAGGCAAATAAGTCAGGCTGAATTTAAGAACTGCTTCAAGGAGTTTATTTTTAAACAGAAGGGGATCCTGAGTGGACCTAGGCTCAAGAGTAGGTTTTGACTAGCTCCACATTTCAAGGTGCAGATCAATCACTACACTGAATTCTTTCATAAAAAGCTTCTACTTTTTGCTGAGATTCAGTGTTTACTGGACCTATTCAGTAAGAACTAGATGACTGTAAGGAACTCCATACTGAGCTACTGAGTTGCACATGGAGTTCTACGTAGCAAATCTTGAGCTGCATTACCTCTGAGTAATCTAAATTAAATTCTGGGGGGAAGACTAGAGGGGGAAATGCAGTATCCCTTCCTACTGAAGGGACTGAAGAACCTGCCTTTCATGGCAGCTTAACTAGAGCTACTCAGTCTTTGAGGGCAGGCAGACAGCCCCTCCAGCATTGCTCTGTGTCTAGCAGAAGCCGTGTTACATGTGGTGTAGCAAGGGGAAAGCAGATACCAGGACAAGACAGAGCCAAACAAATGCCAAGGCCAGCAGACCTCCCATTATCGTCAAGCACCCTTCAGCTCTCTGCCCCTCTGGAGAGTCAGCAGATCCCAGCACTACGTAACCAGATCTCGAATCAGCAAAGGAATATGATCAGTGCATATGAAGAAAAGGCTCTCTCTCACTAGCTACTTCTTCCCTAGCAGAGAACACTTGTTAATAATTCAGTTTCATGCCACATCAGGACTGAAGTGCTGAGGCTTTCTATGCCAAAGCTGTAAATATAGGATGTGACTGCAGCTGCGTGTTCTCGCCTGCAAAGTCCTTCAATGAAATGATTCAGTGCCCTAGAAGGTAACGAAGAAACATCTTGAGTACCACTGCTGAGTGGTACTTGCCCACCATCCATCTGGAGGAAGGGAGAAAGGCAGAAAGAAAGGCTCAATCCTCTGCTTAGAGTCTGGCCAAGCCTGCAGCACCAGTTAAACTCATTTTAGGGCACTCAGCTTCCAAACCCAAACAGAAGATACTAAGGCATAAGAAACATCCAGACACTAAGGTATAAATCCAGCAAACACTAAATAAAATTTCAGTAAAGATGGGAAGGAGACACACCCTTACCGTGTTTGCCCAAAAATTGTGCATTTCATTTGTATCCCTGTATCTTTTAGGTTTAAGTACTGGTGAGCAGTGAGGGAATGAGCAGAAAGCTGTACAGAGACTAAGAGTGGCACAGTGATACTGAACGACAGAGCAAAGCCCTCCCTAATGAGAGAGCTGAAAAATTACTATAAGCTTTTTTAAAAGTATATTGCTACTAAGGCAGGAAATCCGTACTCCTGGGGGAAGAGGATAGCATCCAGCAGTCCCAGGGGCTGGGTGGGACCCTCATCTGCCCCGGGCAACGGAGCAGGTACCCCGACATCCCCGGGGACCCCTTGCTGGTTGCTAAGTGACAGCAGAGCACGGCCCCAGCCGGTGATGTTGCTGTGGCAACCGGCTGTGATTTCTCTGCTTGTAATGCCATGGCAGTCAGCGGACACGCAGGGAGACGCACTTGTGACGTGCGAGGCAGGCGGGCGGCTGGTGGAGGCCTGTCTGCCACCCCCGCTGGCTTGGCTCGCTGTCGGGATGTGTGCCCACCATCCGCCACTTCATCCCACACCCCCTCCATATCCTCCCCTGCTCACGGCGATTTCCCCCGAAGAATCACTCAGGAATCTCTCAGCTCAAGGCAGCCTGGTGACCACACCACCCTCAATGAGGTTCGGAGCCCGCTGGGGAAAAGTAAGGGATTTCTTCCCTCGGCAAATAGAGCCCCTGGTGAGCAGGTCCATCAGCCCGCACAAGGGTGACTCTGCCAGGGCCTGGCACCATGCATCTGCCCCCGAGCGCAGCTCAGGGATCAGCACAACACGAACGATTATCTGCAAGAGCCACAAACTCTGCACTGTGTGGCTCACACATCCTCAGAGCCTTGTGGTGCCTGGATGGAGCAGCAGACGCTGGCTCCGTGAGACATCCCCAGAGCGCAGATCTCTGCCCCCACGCCCTGGGCAGCACACCAGCAGGGAACGAGTGTCCAGAGCCCTGTCTAGGATAAATACACCCAAGCGGTAAGCACCTGGTAGGCAGCCATACACTGCTCTTCCTGCACTTCAGCTGTAAACCAGCCCAGCTAGCAAGCCATTCTGGAAGAGATTTTGAATGTTTCTGCAAAGCTTCTGCCTTGAGACCTTAGCAGCACCACTAAGCTGTGAAAATCCAAAAGCAGGAATCTAAACTGAAACTGAAGTCGAACTTTTCCTGGGTGGGGAGATAAAAATCTGAATGAGTCCCTTCCTCCCATCTTGCACTGCACTAGAAGTTTCAAGTGGCTATTGTTCCAGTCCAGATCTTTGTTTATATGAATTGTTTTATTAAGCAGTACTCAGAGATAGGAACATGTGGGCAGAAGAGATTTTTTTCAAAGTATTTCTGCTTATTCACACTTGCTGTAAACACTTCCTCCAGGAGATTCTAGAAAGTAGGACACAGAAGGTGTTTGCATCCAGTCACTGCATTACTAGCTGGAACCAGAGCTAAACATGACTGAAGGCTTTGCAAATATATACATAAGAAAAATGCAATTAGAAGCATCTGATCTTTAAAGAGCCATGCTGGGTTATAAAGTTCACACACCTTATAATGAAAGCAAGATTGCTTTTCCTAAAGGCAATTTACTAGATAGTAGCTCAAGGGGGAGGTCTCTTCTACACTGAGGTTTTTTTACAGCTGTATTAGGTGCTCTGATTACCCATGATATTGTAGAGCCCCCTTGCAAAACAGCTTAAAGCTTAATCAACATTTAGTTTAGAATGGCCTTCAGGAAAACCCAGTTTACATTAAGCACAGGTAGAAGATCAGCCAGACTCTCTTGCTGACTTCTGACAGATGCCACAATGCAATACAGAGCTGACTTATGCTTGACAATGCCATCCCTGGGAATGAGAAATGCCAGCATAGATGGAAACATGAAGCTGTCTAGAGGCAAGAGTACAACAGGAAACAACTGACAGATGAGGGCATAAATGCAGTGTGCTGCATGACAAAGCAACTAGGGTAAAAGGTAAGTAGGCTAAGAGATCATTTCATTTGGAGGAGATATAGGTTGCCCTAAGAATTCATTAGATCTCCTTCTGTAGAGGCTTGGCTGTGTAGCTGCAGATTTGCATCATATTTCCTTCATGGACATGATCCCTCTCAGTGCCTGGGGTGGGGGGACTGCCAAGATCAGAAGCATTGGAAACATTTCCATTAACTGTTCTCACTACCTTCTAATTATTCTTCCCTGAAAGGTAGAATCATAACCCATCTTAAACTATCCCTTACTTGGATGGTTTAAGCTGGGTTATGATTCTACCAAGACTAGCAGAGTAACACAGATGTGTAATGTTGGGCTGTTGGAGAACAGTTAGAAAAATCTGTGAATATATGCATGCCTAAAGCACCCAGCTCACTCAAACTGCCCTTAAATACCATTTACTAGTTCCACTGTGCAGTTCCCCTGACCTAAAAAAAACCAAAAAACCAAAAACTACTGTGTTTTGTCTTCCTTGCTTCCCCCTCCACTTTTGCCCCTCAGTCTTTGTTCCCTCCTTGATACATCTCAAAAATCAATTGAAGCTTAAGTTCTCACCAGCCTCAGGCTGGTAGTTGTCTCAGCAGTTTTGTTCCTGAAGCTGATGCGAGACGGTGTTATCCCTCAGCTCCTTTGGAGTTAGCTTGGCTTCCGCTTTCAGTACACCAAGAGGGGAACATTTCACCTTACAATTCCCTTGTTCTCTACATCCTTGGAAGCCTGTTCCTGAATCCACTTCCAGACTTGGCACAGTTTTATAGTAACGGGTGCTCTTAGAAAGCTCTTCCATTTGGCAACTCTTTAGCACAAGTTGCACATGCTTACTTGTTGAACAAAGAAGCATTGTATTTGTTTGTGTACAATCTCAGATCAAAGAAAACTGAAGTCTTCTGCAGATTTGTTGCTGACACCAGTGCAACAAGGCATGTTCAAACCTTAATTAAGACTTGCTAGCAGCAAGGGTCAATACTTACAGAAGAGAACCACAGGCCCAGTAGCTTTTACAGGTGAAGTGTTACAAGACCAAGATTTTATTGCAACACAAGAAAACGGAGACACAGAGAGTAGCCAATGATTGTCAATGTAGCTCAAACAACAAGAGCCTAGTAAAGGAAAAAGTCTCCTCCCTGCTAAAACAGACTGCAGAGAGTTTGAGCTTTTCTCTTGATGTTGAAGAGCAGAGATTGAGTGTGGGGGGTCATTTTGGTTATGAAAGTTTGGATTAGGAATTTAGTGAGCTATATCCCATATTGAAGGTGTACTATCCCAGGAAAACACTACTAGGATAGACATTACTCCATTACAGAGTTTAAACTCTCTTCACTATATTCCTTACATAAAGGACAATATGTATAAATTGCAGGGTAGGAATTAGATTAGACATTAAGAAAAAACAATCTAGCTGTCAGGTTAGCTAAGCAGAACAAAAGGTCCTCTATCTTTTTACACAGGCAAGACTTTCAGTAACATCAGGTCAAGTCTTCCTGAAGGAAAGAGGTTGAGAAGCCTAAAGGAATACTAACAAAAAATAAGTGATCACTAGGGCTTTGGAACAGACTTACATTCTATGTGGGCATAAAATGAGGGGTAAAAACAAATGTAAACAGGGGACCATTCAGAGGTAGGTTCCAAGCTCTATTTGAATGTGAGCTCTTGAACAGAGTCAGATATTGGGGCAACCACACTTGCCAGCAGACTTATATTTAGATGAAACCAATTAAAAAAGTCTGAAATTACCATATTTGATCAAACAAGATTGTTTGCAGAATTTAGCAGTGTGATATTTGTCCAAATAACATCTATTGATCAGCTATTAAGTTGCACAGGGATTTGCTAACTCAAATTACTTCTGTAGTTCTTGCCTATAATCCAGAGAGATTTATTCCCTAGGCTTTACTGGATGATGTATTTCACTTTGTGCACAGATTCTTCCTAAATGTTCCCTTTCTTCTCCACCTTAGTACAAAGAACTTGATATATTAGTGAAGACTACTAAAGACTAATAAATATTCACAACTTTAAGAGCTCAAGGCAAATGCTCGTAAAATTAATGATTCCATTAATACTACCTCTTCTGGGGTCTTTCTGTGTTGGAAGCACTGATGCCTTGGGCAGAGACCCTCACCCTGCAGAGCTGTAGTAAATGAGGGTTCTCTAATCCTTGGAGGGCTTTATCAGCCCTTTTTTGCAAGAAACTACCATCCCCCAGGTCTGTTGAGCTACCCCATATCCATCTGAGTCAAGACGAGACACCCCAAAAAAAACGCTATTCAACCTGCTTAGGCTCATCTGGCTTCTTTTTGTGGTATATAAGAATGAGCTCAGCCCAGAGGGAGCAGTGAAAGAGGAGAACATACACTTGGGAACAACATTTATGTATTTATTTTTCTTGCTGCATGCAATTGCATATCCTTGGTACTTAGAAAGCAAAGTAAACACAGGCACCTCAAGATTTCCTGGGCAGCACCCTTCCTTCGCATGGAGCCTATGCTGGGCACAGACTCTAAAACAAGCAGATAGAGAATGGTGCATTTAAGAGCATGACTGGAGATAGAACCACAGCTTATAAGCAATTTGCTTGACTGGCTGGAACAGGCCAAGCCCCATTTTACTTGGAACCCGTTGAAGGGGAGGGCAGGTATCACTGCAGAAACCTCTACTGTGATTGTACATTTTCGTTGTTGTACAATTGTATTGTGATTGTACTGATTTGTACAATCTAAAACAGCTCCTCAGACCCCACCTGTAGAGGATTAACAGGTTGATTTATTTCATTTAAAGAGGCCTCCTCCATTCTAGGCATTATCCAACCCAGCAGCTCAGAGCTGCTTACTGAGATTAACTCTGGTACCACGAGACACAGCCCATCAGCTGCAGGCTGGCTCTCAGCAACTCCTTCCTTTCAAAGGACTCATTTACATCAGACTTTGAAAACTTTGGAAATTCCTTCTGTCTTCCCATCCTTCATAATCCTCCATGAAAAACAGTTTCACAAACTAAGAAGGTCAAGTTGAGGGAGAAGGAATGAGACTGCAGCCCTTCTCCTTTCATTATAGGTCAGTGCCTCACCTCAGCATGGGAAGATTTGCCCAGTGTGGGACAGTTCCAGACCACACAGCTTTAATGCTCCTGGTCCCAGGCACAGGCCTCCTCCATCAATCTCTGCCCCCTCTCATGGCCAGGGAGCACTCTGCCAAGAAATATTTTGCTACGTGAAACAGATGACCCAGTGGCCTTCCCAAGCATGAACTTGTTCAAGTTAAGATAGTTAAGATATTAGCTCTCCTGTTTCTTTCAATCTCTCTAAGCAGAGCTATGGGCCACTGCAGGCCCATTAGGGAAAAATGCCTAATCTGACCAAAATGCCTGTTCAGACCCACATTCCAAGCAGCCTGTGGTATTAACCCTTCTCACAGCACAGAAAATGTGACAAACTCCCAGAGCTAGTCAGCTTTGGTGCAACTGATCTCACCCTGGGGACAGGGCAGGAGGAAACAGCTGGCTAGGCTGGAAAACCATTGGCAAAGCACACACACATCTATGCCCATATATACATTATACACCCCTTCCGATCTTCCTTCCTCTCACATGACTTGATGTGCAAGACATTTGCATGAGGCACCTGCAAGTATTTCAGGCACATGAAGGGGACAGTTTTCATTAAGGATGTGTCAGCACCACTGACTGAAATGGCTTGCTTATACTTAGATAGTCTGCTGATGTTGCAGAGTGCAGATGGGCAGCCACCTCACACACCCTTTTGCACAACAGTGAGTGAGGCCACTGCAGGGTAAGATGGAAGCACTAAGGCCAAGTTGCTGCTGATTTAACATCACAGGGAAATTTTTTGCTTGTGTACCAACTGTCTCCCATATTCACCACAGATGAGGCAGTACTTCAAAGGCACTCAAATAATAATCACTTTTTGGTGCATTCCACCAGCATCGTTAGGCAAATGTCCATAAATACCCTTCTCACATATCTTGTCTCACTGAGATTATCCTTGTCTCCTTGGCAACTGTCAGATGATGTATAATGCTAGCAGGGATTAGACCCAGTGAGCCTTATAACCCTTGTGTAAATTCCTGCTCTGTGAAGAGACCTGGCCAAACACTGTCCTTCCCTGGTAATGTTAAAGTGTTGCCATAAACAATCCAAGAACCTTTCAGTAAACTTGAGTAAGGATAAAAACTAATATGGAGCTTGCTAAGTGGTAGCATTTGTCTTGCCCTCTAAATAAGTACATTTCAGATGTGGATATACTTGACATTTCACAGTCTGACAAGTAAAGCTGTATTTTGAATCAGTCCTTCAGAGAAGACTTTTGCTGAAAACTTGGGCTCTAAATATCTTTAGCTCCTTTGTCCCTTGGTGCCAGTGGGTATCGCACTGGGAAATTCCAAATCCCTGCAAGAGCTTAACAAACTTATGCTATATTTTAACCTATTAATTTCTGCAAACTAACCTGGATTCTAGTCAGCATCTGCATGTTTTGTCTGACAGCAGTTGTCCTGAGACTTTCTGCCTTTGAGCAAGCAGCTACAGCCTGCAACCGTGTCCCCCACTCCTCACCACTGCTCAGATGTGACCCAAGCATCAAGTCAAGTTACAGTCCCAACACCACAAGCTTTCTGCAAGTGGAGTATTTCTCTGCTCTATACCGCATTTGGACCTGGTGAGGGAGAAATTGTTTGTCCCTTAGGACCCCATTTAGTCTGCCTGGGCACCCAGAGCATCATCACACAGATAAGACCTGTCCCCTCATAGGAAATGCAGAATAGGCCAGTACAGGAAGCCAGGCAGCTCTGCATTATACATACTTCAACCCGTAACATTTAGGTAAGTGATAACAAACAGCCTGTGGAGCACAAGTGACATGTTTAAACTACTTGCTCTTTCTTCAGTCCATTTAAATCTTTATAATGTCCTAGCTTGGTGAGATCTGCTGTAATTCAACAGGGGAAAAAAAAAAAAAAAAATCTGAGTAAAGCCAAGGAAAGGAGGCTAAAAGAATCACCAGCCCCAGCAGCAAAACCCAGACCAGACACACTACAGCAGAAATAATAGCAGGTCTGTAATTAAGCAAACAAATCTCTGGCACAGCATTGTGTCTATGTATGTGCCACGGCTGATACCTATATTAATCAACTAGAGAAAGCTGAGAAAGAACGTAAAAAAGCCTCCAAAATTGTGGCAGGAGGTAGATCAGAAAAGAGCCAAGCCACGGGGAAGCCAATGTAGGCAAGCTAGTGACATGCAAAAGAAAATCCAGATCTTGGCACAAGCTGGTTAGCAATGATGCGACAATTTCTTTGCATGCTCTGTGGACCTGTTTGCTCCCCAGCCATCTGCCAGCTTCGGTGCACACCTCATCACATGTGAGACAGGAGGGAGAAAAGGAGTCAGCGGCTTAAGGAAGGTCATTTTTAGCACAGATAGGATAATAAGTCCTCCTGACTAACTCACAGGCCAACGTACTCACAGAAATTCTAAGTGACACCATTTTAGACACTCTTGCACACAGCAAGCACTCAGTAAATTTAGTATTGCTACTGTAGGCTTCTGCGCATAGAAAAATTCAGCTACAGCAGCAGGAGGAATAAAAACTGCTGGGAGATGGATGCCACCATCTCCTCTGGCACTGATCACATTATTCTTGCTTCCAGGCAGCAAGAGGAAGAGCAAGTTAATCATTTAGAGGCAGCAATACTAGGGAAGATCCCAGTTTAAAATCCTACTGTAGTACCATAAGAACTGGAGCAGCAGATCAGCCTGTGCTCTGGTTCAGGATAATCCACACTCAGTAGGGCAAGGCCACCCTCTCTTCTGAAGATAAAGCGATAAACACAAGTGGAAAGCAATGGAAGCGGCCACAGTTAAAGCCTGAGCACATTCCAACAGGGCTTTCAAAATGAAGCATGCTCTGAAAACCTAGTAACTTGTCAGGGAGACTTTGAACCCACACCATTTCATTGTGTTTAACTTGGTGTGCTGTAGATGGTCTCCTTTTGCCTAGCTAGAGCCAGAAAGCACACACAAAGGGTACAGGTCACTCATCAGTCCTGACATTTCCTCAAAAGCACCAGAGCCAAAAGCAACAGCATTTTCTCACCCTTTCTCTCAAAGGGAACCTATAGACCTTGACACACTATCCCTCCAAGACAAATCACTGCAGGTGAAACGGGTGATTTTGGTGAGAGAGAGAAGCATGCACCTCTTTCACTGTTGTGACAGCTTCATCAAGGATGCTGCTTCTTCCCAGACTAAGTCTCAATCATCAACCCTTCAGCCACCAGGGAAAACACATCTTTTCTCAACATCAAACACACAGGACAGGATCTTAATTCTTACGGCATCTGGCAGTACAATGTTTCCCCATCTAAAATCTCATGCAGTACTTACAGGTCTCCAAACCCCAGTGCTGGTTTGCAGGCAGCCTCATGGCTTGGTTGCTCCCCCACTCCTCATAACTGCCTGGCACTTGCTCCATGCTGCACATCTCAGCCCAGGCTCGCTGCAAGCTTGCTGTGTCTGCATGGAGCCATGCAGTGCCAAAGACACCCAGAGCCTGAATAATTCTTGTACTTCCAAACGTCTCAGACTGTGGGGGAAAGGGCTTTTGATTCTGTGACACCTGACCAATACCTTGGCTGTAGGTCTAAGTTCAAGTATAGCATGTGTGTGCCAAATTTGCTGCCTACTTCTCAGTGGACACTAGTTCACAGGCAGATACTCTAACTGCTGTTGGGATGCTTCTGAAGTGGGTTTTTCCTCTTCTGCCAGCACTGCATTTCTCCTCCATCAGAAAAATAAGTAAAGATATGAAGGGTTTGTGACTGAGGTGTCTTCACCCACACAGGATCATCCATGCTTTACCATAAGTTATATTCACAGATACACCAAAGCCTGAAGCTCATACAGAGAGGGGCTCTTTCCAGTCTCTGACAATGACAGCCCTGATTTGGCTGAGCATAGTATGTGTTACACACCATCCTATAGTATGTGCTGCACCCACCTTGGTTTTCAGTTAAGTTTCCTCTCTGCATCTACTTGGTTTATTTTTTATTTCCAGGCGCAGTGAGTTTGCCAAAAGCTGTTATTTGAATAAATTCATGCAAGAACATTTTAAAAGCTAGATTGCACAAGGACAAAGGTTCCAAGGAGAGATCCAGATTCTTGTTTCTGGACCCTCCCATCACCCAGAGACTCTGGCCACAGCAATGCCCATGCAGTCCCCTCAGGGGAGGCTGACACATCCATTAGAAGCTCTGGCCGCTTACATAAGTGCTCAGCAGCTTCACAAAAGCTGGACTACAGGTGTTCAGAAAACTTCTCCTCAACTTTGAATGCACCTGCTGTGGCTTAATTTAGCAGCCCTGGCTCATGCTAGAAGTTACTATTACATACTTGCCACCATATTGTGCTATTGAAGTGCAGACTGCTCTGAAGGCCAAGCCCCTGCTGTGAGATCTAGGACTCAGAGACCTAATCCCCCTTAGTGCCACATCTGTGGCTCCGCAGAAAAAGGTAAACAAGTGCTTCTGCCTTCAAGCATCTGCTGCACTGAGTCATAAATTGAACCTTGGTGGAAACAGAGCAAAGCTGGGCTAAGAGGAGACAAGTGTTCATGTACAAAGCATAGATGTGTATTTGACTTGAGCAGATCAGAGTGCTCAGATGTTATTACTAACACATTGTAATTATCCTCTGTCAGCAATCAGCAAAGAGCAAGGCTGCCTTGTGCTCCAAGTCTGCTCCAAAGACCTTATGCTCTGAACAGATCTTTTCATGCTGCCAACAAGGGAGAACAATTCAGGAATAGCTGGAGGCTGCTGAAGTACAGGAAGAAGCATTGCTAAGTTAAATGGCATCTCTAGAAGCTTTTTGTCTGCAGATATCCATCACAGTTCTGTTGTGTTTAGAATGACAGAGAAAATGCTAGCTGACCAAGTATTTTTAAGTAAAAAAATGTTACCTAACAGCTCCAGCACAGTCCTACAAGAAAGCAGATTTGGACCTTTTTATTTAAGTGTTACAATTGTGACATGCTTCCATGCAGCTTTTTTTCCCCCAAACTTCGGGATGGATTTGTTGATGCTTCATGGAACTCACCTTTCATTTATGACCCTACTGCACCTATCAGGGATAACAACATTTAGTGAAGAGAAAGCTTTAATAGAATAGTTTGAAGCTGTAGTTCCCATTCTGGAAAATATTCAATACAGGGTTTTAGTTTCCTTATTTTTCCACAGAAAGCAGCTGTAAGTTTTACTGCATCAGCTATGAGAAATAAGCTTTCTGCACAGAACATCTTCTGTCTTGCTTTAGTCAAGCCAAACTCTCCCTCAAGACAAAGACTTCTTAACTCTTCTCCTTCTAGGTTTTGAAATAAATAAATCAGTCTGTGAAAGAAACAAGCTAACACATCAATACTGTTTTTAAGAAACAGTCTGATGGAAGATACTTGGAGTCAGACTTGGCAGGAATTTAAAAGATAATAAAACACTTCTCAGGTCAAATCTACCTTAAAGCTACATTTTAGGAAACGTTTTCTCTCATCCTATCTGAAGGCTGCCTGAGAGAGATTTATATATTCTAAGCCAGCTTCTTGGATTTTGCCCCATGTTTTTTTGGCATCCACTCATTTCACATGCTGGAATGGACACCAGTATTTTCATGCACTCAGACATGTTTGTAAGTGCAAGCTTGAGCATGAGGTCTACATACAGCGTACAGCTTTTGGTTTGTGTATTACTGCTAAATCCTAAAAGAATATATTCTGAGCTTAACAGGCTGTATAAATGAAGATTTCAAGAGCAGACAGAACTGCTAGCCTGCCATCCTGTATTAGATATCCCCAGCAGAACTCAGTTAATTTTCTTTGAAATAAAGGAGAGTGCATAAACCCAGAGTACAAGTCTGCAAGAAGCTTGATTATTGTTTCCTGCTTACAGGCACAGACATCTGAGTTTGACGACCTCCAGGTTTAAAGTCTTAAGAGTAGAACAATTTAATTAAAAAAAAAAATCAAGAACAGAGATTTGATGTTCAGACTTCTGGCTACCAAGGGAAGACAGCAAAGCCTCTCAGAGCAGGAGGGTGTTTTACATTTATCTTTGCCTCCACCATCATAAGCCTCTGCTTCTATTTTCAAAAGATTTTAATGACCAGGTTAAGACTTCATCTTTCCAGTTCGGCTATTTACAAACTACTCAGGCCTTTTGTATTTCATTAGGCTATCATCTGACCCACACTTATGGATCACTAGAAATTTACTGGAAGAAATACTTTGCATCCTTTAGCTCAAGTCAAAAAGTCAGACTGAGCTCAAAAAATCTAAATTAAAAACCCACATCAAAGGTAACTCGGCCAAAATGCTCTATCGAGATAAAATATGCCTTTTGTCAGGGAAAGATAACTTATTCATGGAAATTAGGCATTAGAAATGCATTAGACATTATCTAGGAGAGCAGGCTGCTGAACTTGCCAGTGCAAAACGCAGACCATACAGCTTTCCAACTGCACTGGTTCCCTCTGCTAGGCCAAGGCAAAACTTCAGACACTGCAGTCTCATATACAGGGACAACAGATTTTTCAACCTGAACAAACTGCACCCAAGCTGTGCTCCACTGGAGCTAATGTGGTGGTTCCTCTCGGCTCCACTTGAGCATCACCCGACTTGATTATTTAAGCCACAAACCTTTTGCTTCTGTTTGCAAATAGGTAACTAAAGTGCAGAGAAACCACTGCTTCATTCAAGGGTACGTGCCCCATCCACACAGAACTACAAGAGCTTGCTAGTTACATTTTAGTACCCTATTCCTTCTCAACAGGCAAGAATCAAATTGCTACAAACAAGCCCCACATTCGTCTCTCCATTTCGAGCCCTACCACAGACACCAGCCTTGGGAGCCACTGTGCAAAGCTGCCTCATCTCCCACACTTTGGAAAGCAGTATTTGCGTACAGAGAGCAAGACCCACTTCGTGCACTGCTTAGCATTGCATGTCCTCCAGGCACACTTTGTCCTCTGAGTTTTCTCCAGTGCTAATTTATTACAGCATTCAAAGCTGCAGGCCTCCGGCAGTCCCTCCCACAGGAAACAAGCTGACTCATTTTTCCACACTGTATTTTCCACAAGAGCCAAATGCTTAGGTCAAGAATAAACCACCAAAAAAAGGGAGGCTCGTGTTTAAGCACCTCCTAAAGCATGCGCAACCCACGCCCATTCCTGAAGCTATTTCTTTCATTCAAACAATGAACCTAGAGATTTTACACCCAACTAGAGTTGCCTTCACATGGCACACAACTGTCTGCTTCTGTTCTAAACAGCAGTTCCTATTCCCGTCAAATGATTTAGCCTAAAGAAACATTTCATCCCCCAAAATGGGCAATCCGTCTTTAGGCTGAGCAAGTTCAAGTTTTGTGTTGTTTCCGCCAAAGAAATAAACATCTCTACTCTAACAACACTTACCTGGACAGGTACAAGCCCAGCCTCACACAGGAAAAGAACTCCCACCTGGTCCTTCCTCTCCCTTATAGCCAGCTCCCCACTGGCCTCTGCCTCTCAGGTGTGAGACATCTGCACTGATGTGGCATTAACTCATTGCTGCCCACAGAATGACTGGAGTGTGTTGAGAGGAAACTACTCACATACTTGGCTTGTTTTATTTTAAAACTCAGATAAATAGAAGTGAGTTCAAAGGACATGTTCTACAAAAGGGAAGGAAGAACAGATCTGCAGCAAAGCACTTTCACACAAGCAATACAGTATATTTTTAAAACATCACAACTGCAGTAGTGCAGATCTTAGTCTAAAATACCACTGCTGTCCTTTGTCCCACAGAGTCCTTTCAGGCTGTTTTTAATGCTGCAGCCATGAGGCTTTTCCCATCAGTAATGTGCCCAGAGCCTGATGCTAATAAAAGAGTAATTCCGGTGTTTCTTCTCCATGACTCACACTCCTTGCTTTGGCAATTAAGGATCTTCATCCTTTAGATCTTTGATTCCCTTTTTTCTTGACAGGTCCATTTTGTGCTACAAAAGTGCCTATTTGTTTCTTCTTTTGTCCACCTGCTCTGTCGTCAGTATAGGACCCCCCAAAGCAATCTAGCTGGTCCGTGCTTTACAGCGTCATCCTGTTTCTCACTGAAGGGAAGGCTCATCAGCCTCTATGGTTCTAAAAAAGGTCAGGCAGTGCCACAAAATCAAACCTTTCTGCCTAAGCAGATATGGATGTATTGAATCCTCTGAATAAAATTAGAAAAGGAGACCTGCAGGACTCTGATGACCATTTCAGGTCAGAAAATGTGTTACAAAGGCACCAAATGTCAGATGCAAAGTAACCTGCCTGAATTGCGCTGGAAAAGGTGACAGAGACAAGAAGACAGCTTGCCACATCCAGCTTGCCATTTCACATAGGTGTACCTTTTCAGTGCCAGGGCCCAGCAAGGACAGCTCAGGCTGGATGCTGCATGTCCCTACCACGTCCAGCTCACAAATCTTACCTAAATGAAGCAGCAGTTAGCTGGGAGGTCAAAACCAAGAACAGTGGGGAGTGGGCTGATGGGTGCTATGGCAGGCTGCAGAGATGGTTCCTGAGGAGAAAGAAACTTGTGTTAGAAAGTAAATCCTACCTGCAAAAGCCAAGCAGGTATACCCACTCTGGCTGCTGGTATTTAATCCTCCTGCCAGTCTGCTTCTAGCTACTGGATATATAACAGGCAATACATAGCATTGTCCTGCACTTTTACAGTCTTTAAAAATTTTTTTTTCCCCCTGAAAATACCCCATGGGATCAACGTTAATGGTCTCTGTTGGATATTTACAGCCAAAATATTTTGGAAGTGTTGCAGGTTTCCTGAGTTTGCGTTTCCCCACACAGCTCCTCCAGGCAGTGACAGCTCTCACACCAGGCTGCTGCATGTTTCACGTAGTTTAAGTTCCCCACATCCTGGCAGGAGCAAAGTGAAGAACGAGGCAAGGAGAGAAGGATTCATCCCTTCACACCATTTGGCAGAGCTGGGGACAGTGCCGGCCCCAGCCGCGATGCACAACGCTCCCCTGCTCCAGTGTCCGGCACTGCACTGGGGATTGGCGGGAAAAGGCTCAGCCAGGTGCCCCTCCTCTTCCTTCCCCAACCCCGGTGCTGACAGGGCTGTTTCTCACACTTTTTACCTCAGTCGTCACTGCCAGACAGTGTTTTGTCCTGTCTGGAGAAGGTTTTTCCACAGGTGACACTGGCATCGCTGAGGAGCTCAGCTGTGCCCTGCAGGGTAGCTACAGCAGAACTGGCCGAAACCGGCTGTGTCCGGCACGGGACAGCCGCGGCCTCACCTCAGAGAGGTTCCTGCACCCAGCACCTGACAACAAAGTGCAGCCCTCGCCTCAGGGAGCTGCGTATTTCACTGAAATAGGCACTCCTTGCAAGGCCTTTGCAAACTCCCCATGTGACATCAACCACAAAAACCCTTCTGGGACCAACAGCAAAGCGTCACAACAAGGTGAAGGTGGCAACAGTACAGCTCCATCCCTCCTGCCTTCACCTCTTTACCACAACAACAACAAAAATAATCCTCGCTATTAACCCACTCCCTGGCAATGGCCAGCCTGAGCTTTGCCTGTGGCATCGCAGTCACTGCTTTTACATCAGATTCCTCGAAGGGTAAGTGACCTCCCTCCACCCATGAGCTTTGTCACCTTATTTTCTACCTTGTCATGAGAGGCAGGGTGGCTGCCTGGCCAACCACCACAGTGCCACTGCTCTTCTCCACACATGCTGTGGCATCACCGTACCAGGCTCTGAGGGTGCCACATCCCAGAGAACCTCTCCTCTGCGCACATAAATCAGCAAATGCAAAATGAAGCCCTCAAAAGGTGATGAACGGCAAGTACCACTATTGTGTAAGCACTTTCTTGGATAAAACAATGCTTTGGATAACAATTTAAAGCTGACCTGAATTAAAAGCTTCTCAAAGATTCCCTGACCAGGCAACCTCCATATATGCAAAAATGTTGATGGTGCATGTGGCACCAGTGTGCCAAGGGCTGGAAAACAGCTGTGGCCTGACCTCTTTCTTGGCATGGGTCAGCCTGGAAAAAACAGGTTTACCACCACCAGCAGCAGGCACTGGGGTGCCAGGGTGCCAGCTGTGGTGACAGGGCAGAAATCCCAGCGCCCCCAACTAGATTCGTGTAGGGGCTTTAGTTATTATCCTAAAGCAAGATGTGCATTGTTTACTTCTTTGCTTGCATTTTAGTAGCCAAGTGTATTTTCCTCCCAGAGAAGAGCTGGGAGTCCAGGAACCTGAAGCCAAGGAGGCAGCAATTAGTGGTTTGAAGTGTTAATGGTACCACAGTGGGAACCGGGGAGTCCCTTGAACTCAGCTATTAGCAAATTAATAAAAAGGGTAACATGCTCTCCTGAGTGTTACACATTTAGCACTAATTAGGACTCCTCTTTCTTTTTAGGCAAGAAAATCCTCGGTATTCATTGTTAAATTTGAATCATCTTGTTTGTAAAAGTAAATCATATGGAAACATTGGTTTCTTCATGCAGCTACAGTCTATTAAACTTTATCCGTTCTTTCCTTTCTGGCATGACTTGTAGCTGGGTATTTTATATGCAGATAGTTTTATTAAGCAAATCTTCCCCTAAAAGAGTGTTTTCTTAGGAGGAGAGTAACCTACAGGCCATTTATTTCTCACAATCTCTCCCAGGCATTTCAAAGGTCCCTCTTCACTGAAGCATCAGTACTCCAATTTATTTACATTTACTTAATTTATTTATTGCTCATATATTCCAGATGTTAAACCTCATGGAGTTGTTGTAACTCATAAACCATGTTTTCTTGCCAAATGTCTACACAGTTTTGTGCATTTTAGCACTTCAGAATTAATCACAAGAGAAACTTCATCATGTTTGCAATGGAAAAAAAAAAAAGGCACTTAATTAGAGCAGAGTCCAAAATGTGCTCCTGCACTTCCATTCTTCTTTCACTGCCCAAATCTCATCTAAACCTTGCCTGAAGTCTAGAAAACAAATCTCACAGTTGATTGAATAGATCTAATTGTGCATTGATGTCTATGCTATTGCAGATATGTTTCAAACTTTGCCTGGTGGCTGTGTTAGCTTATTTGTCTATACCCAGGAAATTAATTCTTTCTTAACTACAGAACAAAGCTATAATATTGGGCAATATATGTCTGGCTATCTGCAAAGAATATTACTTCTCTCTAGCAAAATCAATGCATTGTTTAAATGATTGATGTAACCACAAAAGGTTTTAGCTTTCAATGTTTAGGAAACACTGGTTGTGAGAAGAGAAAGCACTACAGTTTGCATAGTGAGACCCAAACTGGCTGATGCAGAAGAAACTCAATTTCAATTCAACAAAAGCCACAGCTTATATGAAAAGAAGAAGGAAAATATAGATAGGTTACATCTTCTGATGACACTAACTAAAAGAGGATGTTAGAAGTAATCAGTAGTTAGCTCATGGATTGAAACACACATGTACAGCAACTAGACACAGCCACTAATGGTGCCCCCCAGGGATCAGTGCTGTGCCCAGTCCCGTTCAATATCTTTATTGATGATCTGGATCAGGGGATTGAGTCCAGCATCATTAAGTTTGCTGACGACACCAAGTTAGGAGCAGGGGTAGATCTGTTGGAGAGTAGGAGGGCTCTGCAGAGGGACCTGGGCAGGCTGGATGGGTGGGCAGAGGCCAATGGGATGAGATTTAACAAGGCTAAGTGCAGAGTTCTACACTTTGGCCACAACAACCCCAAGAAGTGCTACAGGCTGGGGACAGAGTGGCTGGAGAGCAGCCAGGCAGAGAGGGACCTGGGGAGTGCTGGTTGAGAGTAGCTGAACATGAGCCAGCAGTGTGCCCAGGTGGGCAGGAGAGCCAATGGCATCCTGGCCTGGATCNCATAGAGTCTGGGAAATACTGGACACTGTTGAAGTATCTGTTCATAAAATAATGCAAATTTATGTTAAAAGTATAGATTTTGATGATCAACTAGAAAGGGTAGTTCAGTATTTTTAACCTCTGAAACAAAAGTAGCATAAAAGGGGGGTTTCTGTGACTAGAGTTCAGTTCAGAGGGGTTTGTCTCATGTCTGTGAAAATGAAAATCCTTGCAAAGGTATCAGCCATTTCCTATCTAGAAGGAAATGGAGGGAAACACATAATAATGCAGTAATTTTTTGTTTTCTTCTGTTAAATGGCTGGTCAGAGAGAGTATTCTGCACTGTATGAGCCTAAAGAAGGTATTCTTTTTACTTTACTGCATGAGATACATAGGGTGTGAGTGGTGTACGCTGATAGGACACTGTAGCATCTTGTCTGCTTTAGGGCCCTGAATGGTAGTGGTAAATGGATCCTTTCTTCCTCCATGGTAGGCTATAGTTCCAGGAATAAGATGTGTGAGTGTGTAAGCTGAGCAGCAGGTAGATAAATTCCAGGCGATGATTTAAAGCTGGTGAATACAAACCTTGTAGTCTAGTACCAGAAAGGACCTTTGAGGTCAATTCATTTCCCTTCTGTCGTAGGCACACCTCAGAAAGAAACTGCATGATAAAGTGATCCACCTCCTTCACAAAATTAATTTTAGCCACCATTTCTCCTACTGTAATGGTGCAGGAGGAAGAATTCTATTGCAGCTCCTTGGAAATGTAGAAATCTTCCTGTTCTCAGCCTTAATATACTCTTATCCAGTTTATTCACATCATTTTTTTCTGCCAAAATTGTGCTACTGCTTAAATGGTGCTTCTCCCTTCTGTGTGCTTATCCATGATTTATTTATAGGGAGTCCTCTCTCAGCATTCATTGCAGGAGATAAAATAAGCCATCCTTTTTTAGTCTCCTTTCATATAACAGACTTTCCACTATCTGAATCACTCTTGCAACCAATCCCTTCACCTGCTCCAGTCTCAGCATGGGGACCAGAACTAGGAACAGCAGCTATATATTGTTGTACCAGGGATTTTTACAATGCCATTAACACTCCCTTGTTTCTTACTGCTGTATTGTACATTTATGCTCTCTGCACATAGAACTGTTCTAGCACATAAATTATGTTATATGGTTAACTATCAAATACTGGTGTGTCATCTCATCTAGTACCACTTGTGCTCCTTAGGAGTGCGGTCAGCATCTTGCAGGCAAAAATCCTTTGGTGCTTTTCATCTGATGCTTTTTTGTCTTTGATAGCTCCTGCAGAGTATTTCAGCACCAAGTTGTTTTAGCAGTCTTTACAAAAGCAAGTAAATCATTCAAAAAAAGCACAATCCATCTTCTTTAGTGTCACCAATTAACAGCTACTGAGGATGCTTTTAAATCTATAGCTGTTTAAGGGAAGAAAAATAACCAACTCCTTCCTATAGTGCTGTGCCATCATTATATTTTGTGTACTCTGCCTGTGCAAGGAAGCTTTATTAAATAAATCAGGTGAGGGTGATACTTAGAGGCCTCTGATGTGAGGCTTTAGAGGAGAGAAAAGGATCACTTATGCTAATCCAGGATAAGAAGGGAAGTAAAAACCAGGTGGTAGACAAGATTATTTCTTATTGTTGGAAACTATTTATCATTCTAGAAGTCAGTTGTCTGAGCCTGGCTGACATTGGTGGTCACACTTCTGTCTCCTGCTGTCCCTACAGACAAGTAGTGTTGAGGCAACCACATCTTCCTCCACTTGATGGAGGTAGAACAGCCCTTTACCTCTTGCTTCTGATTTGGATTATTATGCTGCAGACTGTGCAAAATAAGGAGTCAGTTTTAAAAGGGATTAGTGTTGCCTTTGTGTGCAGTTCAGGATGGGTCTGTGTACTCACTCTTCAGGCTACAAGCTACTAGAGCAAAGCCTTTGGTGAAGCTGCTGCCTTGGGCACCCAGTGTCAAATCCTGACCCATATTTGCCAGACATAGGGTTGCACTCCCAAACCTGCCCACAGCTGCTGACCCAAATGCCTCCATCCCTCTGTCCCATCTCACCTGTCTAAGGTGTTGTGGCTGCTGACAGCATTTGCCTTTGGACATATGGGCTGGGGCTGTGCCCTGAGCAGGACAGCAGTGTCACATCTTGAGGGGGATCAATTCACTTCCAGCTAATCTGCCATGGAGACCAGTCCATGCCTAAGTGTAATGGAACCTGATGGAAGCTAATTAAATAGAAAACCATCCATTTGTGCTGTCTCATTAGGGATTTGTCATAAAAACCTTATGGTCTCTTACAAGACTAAACAAGTGTGTTCACCGTGTAAAAATCAGCCATAGAGCTGTCTGGAGAGTAGTTAACACATCTAAGCTGTTACTGATACAGGCTGTCTGCAGCCTGGATCCTGCAGGTAGCAGTAACCTTTCCACTGTCCTCAAAACACCCTGTAGAAATGGGGCATCCCTCCTCCAAAACAGGAAAGAGGGCCAAGCCCAGCAATCCTGCACTGACAGTCAAGTGGAGCAGATTCTTCTCCGTCTGGCCCTGACAAGAGCCAGAAATCAGAGGCAAAGAGCTTCTGATTCTTTTTTTTCCAGAGCTGTGTCAAAGATATTCAGAGATTTTGAAAGTGTAAATTCAGTAGCAGTGTTTCCTGGGGTCAAAGGAGATCGCTTCCCCTCTGCATTTGCGAGTGGCCTGATCTCCTCAGCCCAGATCAGGCTACTATTTCTGAGGGAAACTAAATTCTGTGTAGGGCATGGGAGTCCTCATGCTATTGTGCAATGGAAGAAAGTTATGGGCTGCATCCTTTTGGCTGCCTCGGGGGAAAATCAGCATGGTCTAAATGGCTGCTCTCCTCGATGTCTGTCCAGGATGGGTTTTTCCCTCACCCAGCCTGTGCAGGTTTCAGAGTTTCTGCCAAAACTAGGACTTACGGAGAAGCCGTATCAGGGCAGACCTTCCCATGGGCCTGAGGAGGTAACTGTCTACCTAACGACCACCTGGGATAATGCCAGCTGGTGTCTCCTTGCAGGCATCGGAGGTGGAGCGGCAGCTCTCCCTGCAGGTCCACACCCTCCGGGAGGACTTTCGGGAGAAGAACTCCTCCAGCAGCCAACACATCGTGCGGCTGGAGAGCCTCCAGGCCGAGGTGAGTCACCCGCACTCAGTCTCACTCCTTCAAAAGGGGGCTAGGGCTGTTGGAATTTCTATACTGAACCCCTCTGAACTGAATAAACAGAACCTGCTGCTTGGAGGAAACAAAGAGAGGATGGAAAGCTGTGGGGCAAAGTGAGGATTTTTGTTGCAACCCAAAGCTGGCCAGCTTCCACTGCTGCCTTGACCACAAACACACATGCAAAATAAACAAATGAAAGGGATCTTCCAGGAGCTAAACCGTGGCTGTGCTCTTGTAGAGTCCAACACCAATGAAACTCCAAGGCATGTTGGGAAGGTCTGCAAGGGTATTTTTTCAGTTTCTCATGCTTGCAAAGCAGCAATCCTCCCCTGCTTCTAAGCCACATACAAGGCAAAGCAAGGAGGCCTTGCTTGTTTTAGCTCTGGTACATTAGCAGGAATAATACTACCTTCCTTACTTTTCCCTTCCTTTCCTTGTCTGGAGTTATCAAGGACCATGTAGGCAGGAAGTGGATGGGTAGAACATGTCCAGCTTTACTACCCAACCATATTTTAATTATAAGCTGTTTGGAAGAGCTTTTCCTAAAATCTTTCCATTTCTTCTTTTCTCCTGTTCCCACCTGCTCCCTGCTGGTCCCTCGCCTTTTCTTCCCTTCCCCTCGGTGTGGAGCAGCAGGTCCTTGAAGTAAGTATGGAGGCTTCGAAGGATTTTGCCTGCATATCCATTGCCATTGTCATGCATGCCTGTCACTGTGCATGCTTCACCTTGCCTCCTCACTGCCTTCCTGTTTCTTGCTTTCCAAATTCCTTTTTTTCAGTGCCCTTCCCAGGGCACAGGGCCCACAGCAGAGCAATGTTTTTTCTATTACAGGGTCATTCACAGGGTGTTCATTACTGGTTTGGATACCAAATATCAACTGTCAATACAATCTCTATATTATACCTTTTATTTTTCTGGCACCCCTCTTCTCCTACCCACACAAATCATGATGGCGGTGGGAAGAGATGCCTTAGAAACCATTAATCACCTAAAAGCAGCTTTCTAATACCTACAGCAGCCTTTACCCTTTAGAAATAGCAAGTCCACACACTTTTCTGATATTCCTTCATGCAGCCAAATCTTTCCAGCAGTCTGGAACCAAGAAAGCAGTGGGAAGCTACTGAATTTGTTTACGGTCTATGAATTAAAAGCAGGCCCTAGGGAACATTTAGGGTTATACTGGACTGGTAAATGGGCTACCAAGTCCCCAGAGGTCCTGTGTATACTAAATTGGGAAGAGGCTCCATTTTCTTGGCTAAACAAGAAGTGACCTTGGCTAGTGCTGATTCATCCTGTGCACTGTTCCCAGCTAACTGAATCACAGAAGTTTTACTTGGCACATTGTCCCTCCTCACCTGAAATCACTGCCCTTGATGACTGAAAGAAATGAACCAATTTTAAAGGCAACCAATCATTGGAAAACTAAAAATAAGCATGGCACAGAAAGGAGTCTTCATGAGTGGAAAGAGAAAAAATAAAATCCCTGATGAGGACCTGGTGAACAAGCAGCAATTAAGAAAAGTGTATGGGCAGTGCTGTGGCACAGCCCTGTGGGGAGCAGGGTCCTGCAGGCTCATCCTGTGGTCTCCAGCAGGCACACAGGAGAAAGTGACACCATGTTCAGTCAGTGACAAGCCAGGAAAAGTAGCTAAAAAGAACCCTAAATTGTGGAAGGTTGGGTAAACAGGTGGTGGGGAGGAATGGCCTCTGCTTAATCCATTTGGACATTTCTGCCTGCTCCCTGGCCTCCCACCAATGCACACCCAGTCCCTTTGGAGCTGCCCCTGCAGCCTAGGGAAGGGGGAGTTTCCTCTCAGAGCTTTTCTAAGCTTTCAACATCACACAGAGATACAGTTTCTCTCATACAGGTATAGAATATTTATATTCATAATGTTGCATTTTGCTGTTTCATTTTTCTCTTGGGAATATGATTTCCCTCCTCTCTGCTCCCTGGAAAGTGTGGGGTCCGACACCACCTCTCTTTCCTCCACAGATCAAAATGCTGACAGACAGGAAGCGGGAGCTGGAGCATCGTCTTAGTGCCATGATGGAGGAGAATGACCTGCTCCAGGGAACTGTGGAGGAGCTACAGGACCGAGTCCTCATCCTGGAGAGACAAAGCCATGACAAGGATCTGCAGGTGAGGAGGCAGCAATGGGCAGGGAAGAAGTTGGAAATGAAGTAGAAGATGTGGTTTGGGGTAAAATTGACCAGGAGGATAATCAGGAGCTGAGAGACAAAACAACTGCAAAGGTAAAAATGCTCATGTAAGCATGGCAACAAGCAAGGTCTTGGGTGTTCCACATAGAGACAGGTAACAGGAGCCACAGTGGGGCATCTTAATAGCAAAGAGTAGCTTGAGAGGAAAATCTGACCAAGAGAGTGGGACAGGGTGCTGGGGAAATGAGATAAATGTAAATGAAAGCAGAGAGCTCAGGTTGCAGCTCATTTTACTTAATTTTTTAAGAGTAGATTTGGCTTCAGAAGGAGTTTCTTTAGACCCTGATATCCCCGAGGGTAGTAACCGGCCTCATAGCTCAGATGGTTTCCCAACAAGTCCCATGATGTTTGCTGCTGGGTGTCACCAAACCACTCCCTGGAGAACCACCTCTGTGGCTTCAGGCATCTTAGTAGAAAGATTTTTCCATTTCTCTTCTGTGGGTTGATAACCACTGGATGCTTAGCTCTCCAAAACAGCCCTCGATCTTTTTTTTTTCCTTTTTAAAAATATATATTTCTATTTATCTATGTGTATGGATTTTTTAAAAAAACAAGTCTATATTACTTTTCTTTTTGGATTAATTTCCTGCTGTGTTGTTTTAAGCTATTTTTTTTGACCTGAGTCCCAACTCCTTCACAACGTTCCTCATTTTAGTGCTGATTAACTTGCTATTTTTATCTCTCAGGATATTCTGGAGTCTAAACAATGTCTAATGACATTTGGAGATTATTAAGCTCCAATAAATAGTAATATCAGCCAAGAGTACTTTCCTCCTGGCTGGAAACCCTCTTTCGTGGCACCCATTCCTCCCTATCAGCTCCTTCACAAAGCCTATCACCTCCACTATTTTTTCCCCTACATCTTTGACAAATTATATGATTTTCTTCTCAAGTTGCACCAAAGCCAGTTGGAGCTCCAGGAAGTGCGGCTGTCCTACCGGCAGCTGCAGGGCAAGGTGGAAGAGCTCAGTGAGGAGAGAAGTCTCCAAAACTTCAACACAACCAGCACATCCCTGCTATCTGAAATAGAGCAGAGCATGGAGGCAGAGGAGCTGGAACAAGAACGAGAACAGGTATTTGCCCTCTGGTCCCTGGGAAAGCCCATGGACCTCTATCATCAGCCCCAGGGGAAGAGGGAGTTTCATGCTTTTGATCTGGGTTTGGAGCTGAACCAAGAATGGTCTCAGCTCTGATATCAAGACTCTTTTGACCATATGAACGTATGTCTCTATATCCATTTCAAAACCAGCATAGCAAGCTAGACAAATATTTTTGAGGCCTGGCAATCACATGCCACACTTCACCATGGAAGGAGGATCTCCATGGTCTTGAGGTCCCAGGCTAATGTCAAGCTTTCTTGTTCCAGCTGAGGCTGCAGCTCTGGGAAGCATATTGCCAAGTGCGGTATCTCTGCTCCCATCTCAGAGGAAACGACAGCGCAGACTCAGCAGTCTCTACAGACTCCTCCATGGATGAGTCTTCAGAAACCTCATCAGCCAAAGATGTCCCAGCTGGTAGTCTGCGGGCAGCTCTCAGTGAGCTGAAAAGACTGATACAAAATGTGCTGGATGGGGCAGACTCCACAGTAAGTTGGTAGCACAGAGAGGCCTTGGCTTGTGCATGTCCTCTTGCCCAAGTGACAGAGCTTGCTGCAGGTTTCTGCTAGATCCTGAAGTCCCCAAACTCCAAGAAAACCTCTGTGGCTCACAGAGATGGACTGTCACACTACACAGACTGTTTTGTGTGGCTCAAATGGCTATCTAAGAGCCAAGCCAGCTCATGGGGTTACACCTTGCAGTCGTCAAGCTGCCATTAGCTTCAAGTTCATGCAACAGTCACTGCACTGGGAGATATTCTGGATCATTACTGAAAGGAAGCTTTCTTTGGAATTTCCAGGAAGAGTGTCAGTGTGGCCATACTGCAATGCCTTATACATCACAGTTCAGTTATTTCTCTTAGGACTTTCCCAAGTGGGTTATATTAGCAACAGTATCACAAAAACATTGTAAACCTAGAGTGGGTAGGTTCTGCTTCTGTGAATGGGGGCAAATGGGTGCAAATGTCTTGGCAAGGCTGCCAGACTTAAACTCATTGGCATCTGTTTTGCTGGCACAAGATGGTGTCTGTGAGGTATGGTCCTGATGCTACTGGGGGGGAGTGGGTAGCATCCACAGGAGTGCAAAATTACAAGAAAACACCTCAAATTTTGCAGTGTCTCAAATCAGGCCTATTTTCATCACCCACAAGCTGGTTGCTTTGCCAGCCAGCATGGCTTGTTTGCGATGCCATGGTGAGGAAAATGCTGCAGACCTGCATGGCAGTGCTCACCCTCCTCATTCCAGTACCTGCAGCAGCTGGCAAGAAGGCTAAGAATAGAGGTGGGGTTGTATTTGTTAAATAAGAAGGAGAGTTCTGCAAAAGGTCCAGAAACAAGGAAACTGTAGCCATTCAGGTGGTCAGTGGATCTCTGTAAATGTGGTTTATGCTCAGGTAAGAGCCACTCTGCATGCTCTTTTCATCGTGTGTAGAGCACTGCCTGTTGCCACTGGACACATATGGAAACAAATCTGAGACTTAACTGAAGTCACTCCAACCTTTCTTCCTTGTCAAGTACCCCTCCACCCCAAACCAATACCAGATTAATGCAGATGTCTTTTTAAAAGTGGAAGCTGAGCAAGAGATTTCTCTCCCCCTCTCAGAGCTCCCGACGAAGCGATGACGACACCTTAGAGGAGCAGATCAGGAGAACAAGTGAGGATTCGCGAGCCCTGAGGGAATTAATGGATGGAGAACGGGGGAAACTGAGGCAGAGTTTGGAGGAGCTGCAGCGACTGCACAGCCAGGTTAGCAATTCCCACTTGTACCACCAGTGTTCATCCTCCAAGACATCCCTTCCACAGAAGAGATCAACTTGATAAATAACACAGGAGGATTTGGGCCAAAACCAGTTATGATTAGATGATGGTGACACTGTTAAACCCAGAGAAAAGGCTTTATGCATTTAGGATCAGAGTTTTTGACAAGTTGTCTATGACCTATCCCAGACATCATCTCCAGCAACCAAAGTTCTTTTAAACCTTTACTGCAATTTGCTTTTCAGCCAACCTGTCTTGCTTAAATTGTCTTTATCAAAAAAAACCCAAAGTACAAGACTGCTTGATATGGAGTATTGGAAACCTACAGGTATCCAATCTGATACTTGCACTAAGCCCTTGTGAAGGGTACATGCAGCCACTGCATAGACAAAAAACTGCTGCTTTGCTGTGTGTGCTGCAAGGTTTGCCCCTTCTGCTGCAGCATCGCAAAACCCTCATAGATGCAAACCTAGAAAATCTTGACCATGGCAAGCCTGGCACCATGCAGCACCCCAGGACAAGCTAAGAAATCCCAACAGCAGCAAATAATCCAGCCCTGAAACCAACACCACACCCAAAGCACAGAATCACACTGCATCTACACTGAATCATCTGTGTCTGAGGTCTTATGCCAACAGCAGCAAATGGAGAAAAAGCACTTAAGATTCTCTGCAGTCCCTGTCTCCATGTGACATGTCTCCAAATGCTGAAAGCTGCAGCAGAAGCAGGCTTTAGTATAGCTGCTCATGCAGCACTACCTGCACTGGAGCAGGGAATGGGATTCACACCCTTGCCTGGTCTTGCCAGCAGTGCTAATATCATCCTTTTGCCATAATCCTTTGAAGGAGAGAAAACACATCCCTGTTCAGAAAGTCAGCACAACCTGGGGTCTGACAGCCTTGTGCAAGGATGTGGCAGCTACCTCTCCACCATGGGGTCAAAGTAAAAAGAGTGAGAGCATCACTAAATAACCTCTGGCAGTAATGGCTGCACGTACATGAGGGTGGGAAGTAGACTTGTTGGCAAAGTGTTTAATCAGAGGCAGACTACAGTGGGGGAGCAGCTCTAGCACCTGTCCTTACCTGAGGACTGCTCCTCTCAGCGGTGTAGCCACCAAAAGAGACATCTTCAAGGGCTCGAACTTGGGCCTCTAGTGAGACATGAGCTCAGACACTCCCTGGATGTGCTGCCACCGTCCTGCACTGGACGGCAGTGTCACACTTTGTGCCTTGTCTGTTTCCTTCCTCTGTGGCATCCCATTCTTACCTGAAACAGATAAACACAATTAAAACCCCAGACCTGTCTCCAAATCCAGGGTTTTGGACATCTTGCTCTACTGTCCTCTGGGATTGCAGCAAAAGTGCATTCAAATAGCTCCCACCACTGCTCTCTATCATGTCCCTACTCTGAGGTGCGCCCTGCGCTGGACTGCAGGAGGGCACAGCTCGGGCAGAGCTCCCCAGTTCCCTGGCAGCCCAAGCACAGGGTGGGGAGCCTCAGCACAGACAGGGCGCACTCACACCCTCCTCCCACCTCAACCCAGCTATGCCACGCTAACGGCAGATCCTCCCATGCCCTTGATGTGATGAACCCTATTTGACTGCCTGCCCTCTATTTAAAGATTTGAGGATTCAGGCACTGCTGAGCTGCATTTAGTGACAGGACGTGGCTCAAATGCTGGAAGGATTTCCAGGTGGTGGAGTAGCGTAACAGAGCATGTGTGTGCCCTAGACAAAGAAATTAAACGTGTATGAAATATTGCAAAGCTGTGCTAACATAATCTTTGCATGATTTCACACTCTGTTAACTCACTCTGCACAGGACCATAACAATAGATCATTTCTCAGACTATTGAAGACTCTGCACATATTTCAAAGTCTAACTAAAATTGCAAGATCTGCCAGTAACACCTTGCATAGCATGAAAGAGAATTTTCACATCCTTTGTCTTCAGCTTCATACTACTTCAAGAGACATAACAGCCCCCCCCCCCAAAAAAAAACAAACCAAAAAACAAACTTATTTGCTGCTAAATGATGATTACAATAATTTAACCTTGGAAAGATCAGAATACAGCAGGAAGAATCAGGGGATGCATGCACAAGGCAAACTGCTTGGAGAGGGGCAGTATTTCAGCACTGATGCCATAGTGACAGCAAAATTGCAGGTGAGTCCTGCCTTGCATGGCTGCACAGCTTTCAGTGCTGTTGCTGCACCTTACTGAGGCCATCCTGGTGACCTGTCTTGCTCAGACCAGCACTGCTAGCATCCTGTGGTGAGCTGGCACATTCCATGGAGGGGTTGCACCAGCAACCTCCCAGCAGACATAGCTTCTCTGACAAGCCAGGGAGCTTAGCCTCCAGGTTGGCACATGTGGCTTTTTTCCCCCTGACTAATGATGACTTTGTCTGAGCAGCCCTGGGTTCACGCCCTCCCTGTGCCCACAGGTCACACTGCTGAGCGTGGAAATGACAACGCTAAAGGAGGAACGGGACCGACTGCGAGGTGCTGCTGAAGACAAGGAGACAAGTGAACAGCTCCTGCAAGCCATCAGGGACCGAGATGAGGCCATTGCCAAGTAAGTGATGTGAACCGCCAAAGACAGGCTGGGTTAGCAGTTATGGAAGACCTTAGCAGGAGATGTCTCCAGGACTGGTTTCTCCACAAATTTCAGTAACTTTTGCAAAGCAGTGGATTGAGTCTTGTCTTTGCTAGCATTGGAAAATACTGCCAGCAGCTTGGGAGCAAGGCGAGAGATGCCAATTTCCAGAGCTGCCTCATGACAGAGCTGAGGACATTCATTCAGGAGGATGCTTTGAACCATGTTTGTGGCATCCCTAGTGCTGGTCTGAGTCAGAGCAAGAAAACAAAATGGCAGGTCTGCCTCATCTGTCATCCTTCCTTTGCTCTTTCAGACACTCAGCTGTGCTTTCCTGCCCATTCCCATCACAGCCCTACTTGGGCTTCTTCCCTAAGTCATTTCTTTGGATACTAACTCTCATTTTCTGTTTCAGGGTCCCCAGTCTTATAATTCTCTATTTCTCGCTTCAGGATTTTCCCACTTTTGACTATTTTTTTTCCTCATCCTGCTGATAGACCTGTGTTACCCCATACCCTGCCTCCCCAGCTCTCTGCTTGGGCTTGCCACGCTGCCCTGAGCACTCTTCTTGAGGAGGGGGCCAGAGACATTCACCCCTTGCTGTGCTCTAGGTAGAAAGGCTACATCTGATAATCTCTTCAATAAGCAGATGGGCCAGGACACCACTAGCCCATCTCTTTGGGGAAATGACTAATACGCAAGCCCTCAGCAAGAGGAGGAGCACAAGAGCATTGCACCTCTGAGGATGTGGCAAGCTAAATCAGCATGCAGAATCCCTTCATCTTTTAAAAGATCTGATCATCAGCACAGCTCCTGTCTGGGTAGCCAACTACCAAATTCCCATTTCTCTCCTCTGTAACACCTCCATCTGTTGGCAAAAATCAGGAGCATCCCAGCTGCACTGCTGGGTGCAGAGAGGTGGTTGTGACATTTCTAGCGTGTGTGGGTTGCTGTTTCTGCTGTGGCTATGGCAACGCACTGCCGCCGTGATAAATGCCCTGGTGATATCCAAGCAGCAATGGGGAGCTTCACAACAAAGGGCTGTTTAAGGTGCCCAGACCCACAGCCGGTAATGGAAGGGTTCAGCTTCTCCACAGCATTAATGACCTTGCTGAGACAAAGCTACAATATTTATGGCTGACTGTCCTGCAGTGACAGAAGCCCAGAGAAAGGACGTGACAAGTGTGCATGGGTGAGTGGTGGGTGATTAATGAGCAGAAAGTGGCTGCAAGTGAAAGCAGACAAGAGCATCTTGCTGCTAGAAATCAAAGCATTCCTCCACAGGCTGAGCTGCCTGGGAGGCTCGTGCTATGCTTCCCACCTTGCACCTCAAGGGTTAAGCCACTTTTGTTGAAGCCTTCCCAAAAACAAGCCCTAACCCTGAAGAGAAATGAAATCACTGCCTGAGGCAGACATCTGGCATGGAAAATTGTTAGCTTGAAGCTGAAGTTTGGCAGCATGGGAAGCAATAGGAAAATAGGATCCTGTAACAGAAGATGTTAAGCAACTGCTACCCGGAACATAAACATGAATTCCCAAATTGCTTTTCTGCAGGGGAGCACAAGGGAGGTATTAGGAGGCAATGAATTAGCTACAGTTAATAAGATGCAATTATTTCTCCAGAAAATGTTTGCAAGGAAAGATGGTTCCTAGCATGTCACGTTAGAGTTTTCCATCACACAGCAGTTAATTGAAAACTTAAGGTTTGAGCTCACCTGTGTGCTCCCAGCATGATGAGCAGCATATCCCAGCTATGGCAATTGCTTCTTCCTAAAGGACAGTTCCTTACCACTGGCCAGTTGCAGCTAGAAGATCTCAGTCACTGAGCACTCAGGGCCCTTTGGCAATCTTGTCCATGGCCTCACATGCCCCGTGGCCACCAACACCTGGAAAGAAACACAGCAGCAGCATTCCCAAGGGCCACTGAAACTGAAAGCTTTCCTCAAAGCATAACGTGATTCAAATATTCTTAACAGTGTCATTCTTCAGAAGCATATGCTGTGATAAACTTTCTTCCTTCTCTCAGTTCAGGTACCGACTTTTTGAGGGGTTTTGTTTGTTTTACATTGCAACTTACTGACCAAGTGATCAGACACAAATCATTTGGGGTTTAGAACACACCATTTCCTTTCCTATGCATTAGTAAACAGAAGGAAAGGAAATATATTTGTATGTAGGTTCTACCTTGGGCTAACTCTCCATTTTAGTGGCAAGTCCTGCACACTATCCAGGCACACTGCACTGTCTTACACAGCAGTGTGTTAGAGTATGTTTATGTATTCTTCATAATGTGCTTAGCAGAAATCTGCTGGGCTTACACTAATGATGTCCATAGTTCTGTCCCAGTCTTTGGAATAGTAGTGTCCAAAATTCAATGTAGATGAATGTAGGGACTTGCCAATGAAAGAAATTGTTGACTTCTCCTCAAGAATGTGTTTAATACTTCCTGTAAAAAAAAAAAAAAAAAAAAAAGTCACATCTTTTCATTTCCCATTCTCCCCCCAGGAAGAACGCAGTGGAGGTGGAGTTGGCCAAGTGCAAGATCGACATGATGTCCCTCAATAGCCAGCTGCTGGATGCCATCCAGCAGAAGGTGAACCTCTCACAGCAGCTGGAAGCCTGGCAGGTGAGCAGCCCTTGGTCACCACAGGTCAGGGTCTGGTGCAGGGGGCACCTTTGGATGACTTTTTCCCCCAGCCTGTGGGTTCACTGTGTTCTCACCCCAAGCACCCATAGATGGGAGTGTTTGCTTTTGGCTCCATAGGAGGCAGTGATGTGGTGGTGCTCAGGATGGGTTAAACACAGCCCTCTTCTGCTCAAAGCCTTTCAGCTGTGAGCTTTCAATTAGTGATGTAGGAATACCCTGTGAAAATGGAGAAACAAACCAGATCATGTGGCACAGGTAACGCATACTTTGCAGAATAACCTGCTGTTGCCTGGGCAGGGAAGATGTCCATGCAGGAGATGTTCCTGTCCAGGTGTGGCCTTAGGGACTGTGGGCATAGCACAGCCTTGCATTTTCATAATGGAGCAGAGAGGTGGGAGGCAGAGGTTGTGGTGATTGGTTTGTGGTATAGCAGCACTGTTTTCAGCAGCTCAGAAGATCCAGCAAGATGAAGCTAAACCACAGCTCTCCATCAAGGTAAAAAAAAACAAACCCACAGCAGTCCAGCATCTGGCCTGGAGATTCTCTACATGGGGTCTGTAGAGAAAACCCGTATGAAGGCAGAGAGGCCTTGAGAGCAGACAAAGCTGCTGTTTCTGCAAACTAGCACCAAGGGAGGGGTACTTTAATAGGAAACAAGAAGGTACAAGAGAAAAGGTCTGGTCCAGTTACAGTCATTTGTTGGAGATCATGCAAGACCCTGACTCTACTAACAATCAGCCTGACCAATAGAAACCTCTCCCATACAACCTTGCTCCTGTTTCAACTCCACTGTGTTTTCGTTTCTCTCTTTTTTTCTTCTCTTCTTTTCTTTCTCCTGCTTACAGTTTGCTTCCTCAGGGCTTTTTACTATCTGGCTCCTTTGGTTTCTGATCTAGTGGCCTTTCTCAGTTCCTGTACCAACAGCTTTAGTCGTACACCCCTCCTGCCTTTGAGGTGAGCTCCCCACACCCTAGCCAAGCACCCACCATCTCCTCGCCTGCTCCATTCACTGCCACTACCACCTGCATCTGCCTCTGTCCTCATCATCACCCGGCAAGAGAAGCCAGTGGGGGGGTCTTCATCACCCACAGATGTTCTGCACACACCCCCCTCCTCAGCCCAGCACCAGGCCAGGGCACAAGGAGCAGCATCTTGTACTTCTTATGGTGAGGTTGTACCCTCCCCAGGTCACCATGGGGAAAGCCAGGCTGAGGTACACAATATCATTAGCCTTCTGTATGCAGCATCTCTAGTCTCTAGAAAACTCCTTGGAATATAGACTGAGATTTTACTTCTCAGCCTCATTACCTAGTAAATGACATTCAGTGCTCTGCATAGGAGCTGTCTGTATTCAAGTTCTGCTCCAGTTTGGATGAGTGGTGTAAATTGAAACCTGCTTACTAGTACATTCAGAGTTTAATGGAATATTCCCAGATTAGGATTTTACTAACAGGCTTTTGCTTTCTTACTTCACACTATGTCCTCCAGTTGCAGCAGTATGGCAAGCCCAACCCTGTTCCCATCAGCTTTCTGAGCTGAGGATCAGGCCCACGAGCACTGCAGAAAGTTGTCTCCAACATACTGACATAAATTGTTATCACACAAGTTTCCAAACACCTAATGCCACCAGAATAGAAGCTCAACCATAGAGGCACAAAATGAGTCAGGTAAATTACAGGGTTCAGGAACTATTCTGCAAGACTGCAAGATTCTGACAAAATGGGGTGAGATTTTCTGCTTTAGCTGGGCATAAGTGAAAGCTTTAATGTGATAAAATTTTGCTCTTGCACGCTTCTAGTCTGCACTTTACCAAAGACCATCAACAAGATTTTCTGTATGAACACAATCATGTATAAAACACACCATAAGCAAAATCCCACACAGCTGAGCCTAGCACCTTATCCCCATGCCTAATCTGACCTCCACAGGTGTTCATCATTATCTGACTGGAGGCAATAGTGGGAGTAGAGGAAGAGTGTGGAGCAGACTTGAAAGTGAAGAGAGCTGCTTCTCTGAAAGGAGAGCTCTGTGGTTTCAGCACAATAGTAACAGGGGCACTGTTAGTTCACAAAATGCTGCACTGCCTGCAGAGAGCTGCAGAGAAGGGGGCAAAGGGCCACCAGCCTCTGAGGTCACTAAGAGCAGCTCCCTTATCTCACACAAGGGAGCCCAGCTCACAAAGAGGTTACATGCCATTTGCACCTCCTTCAGACTCATCCTGTCTGCAAAGAGCAGATGCTCCTTCCTGTGGACACTCAGTGCACAGGGGTACCAGGTTATCTGGTTTTATGGGACCATTGCATCAGATGGGTCTCATTCTGCTGGTGTTTGCCCTCCCTCTGCATCCCCAGACATTCCTGAGTCCCTGCCCCAGGCAGGGACCACAGCTCTGCCCCATTCTTTCTGCATACGTCTACCCTTCATTCTTTCTGCATACATCTACCCCAAATCTCCACAGCTAAGTGCTGTGCTCTCTGACTGAAGCATTGGACAGACAGGGACCCAAATGCAGTGCCCTATCAATACTACTGCATTTTCATATAGATTTATAGAGAGGTGTTTTTAATATATAAAAATCATCCTCATCCCCCATTATGTGGTTAACCAAGGACACAGATCTGCCATGCTGGAGCCTAGGTGCCTATGCCATTTGCTAGAAGAGGTGCCTTCAATATCCAAGTGTCCACATTTTCATGTGGCAACTTCACCTCTGGAAACTTGTTTCACCTTTATGCTGATGTTTACCTTAACCTCTTCAACTGTCCCTCTGCTTTTCCCCTTTCCTGCCCTGCTCTAAAATGATCCAAAGCTTCTTTAGTCCTTGTAGCTCTGCACCCCCCTGCTCTCTCAGGGGAAGTCCCCATAATAAATTCAGGTCCAGGCAACAGGAGATTGGCCATCATTCAGGTTTCCAGTCCAAGCTGGCTGGTTTTATTCCACATTGAGCTACACAGCAGCTGGGGCACCCACTGGATGATGGCAGCAGCTTCCCTTCTATTTCAGTGCTGCCCCTGTCCTGCACAGGGTGCCAAGTGAATACCAAGCACCTCCACCATTACAACCCATCCAGACTAGGTCCAATTCAGGAACCAAATCTCTGGAAAACATTTCTCCTGTGGGTCTAGCTTTGTGCACACATTTTCACTAAGCTACAGTTTGAATATGCAATTATAGCAGAAATAATGGATCTGAAGATTTAAAATTTGTGGAACTGACAGTCAGGATTTCAAGGAACACATTTGCATGTCATTACCAGCAACAGAACCAACTCATTGTTTTGTGTAGAGCAATTTCCCAGTGCTGCAAATATGGATAAAACCAGAGCATTTCTGGTACATCTAATAAACCACAGTGCACCTGTTCATGCCAGGCTGCCAGAGAGCTCCCACCACTCTCCTGGCTCTAGGGAAAGGAACAAGTCTAAGGAACAAGCTTGGTTCTCTTTGGTAAATCTGGTGCAAAACCCATGTGTGGTCCGGTGGGCCCATGCCTGGCCCCAGCCCCTCTGCTCCTGGCAGCACCTTCCCCAGAGAAGCCCTCCAAAGCAGTGGCTGTGCAGGCAGCTTTGTCCTGCCTGCCTGCTCCACATGGACAGCAGAGAGACCTGCTCAGGACAGACATCATTATTTCTGGCATCTGCTTTCAGCTGTATTTGGTCTCTTTCATTTATTTCTCCACACACAGGGGACATCTGCAAGCTGCAGACAGCAGAGAAACACAGTTTAGGAGTGTCACAGAGTCCCAGGCAGGTGTGATGCTCCTCTGTGAGACCGCCTGAGCAATTTATCCCTCAGAACTGTGATTTACATTCCTTGCTCACTAAAAAGCCTCACAGCAGCAAGCAAGGATAAACCTGCTGCTAGGTGGAGAGTTCCACCTGTCCCCAGTCCCCCATCCCTCCTCCATCTCATCACAGCACGTTTCACCTCCATTTCAGCTGCGTCCCGCGGGAGCTCCCTCCGAACATCAGCTGCTAATAACAGCCCTCTCCTCTCCCTCCTCCACAGGATGACATGCACAGGGTCATTGACCAGCAGCTGATGGACAAACACCCGAAGGAATGGAGCCAGCTTGCTTATTCCTTCTCCAGTGGCTACGGCGCCAAGCGGAGTGCCAGACCTTCCCCTGTGCTCAGGCCGGAGCCGCAGGGGGACGAGCCTGCTGGGGCAGAAGGGAACCGTCTCTTTTCCTTTTTCAAGAAAAATTAATTTGAAAAAGAGAAACCTCTCCAACAATTCCTGCTTCAAGATGGGGAGTGGGGCAGCTGCCCAGCTTGCTGAGGGACCCAAGTCTGATCCAATAAGAAAAAAAAAAGAAGGGGGCAAAGGAGTTAACCTTTGAGACTCTGCACTATTTACACCGCACCTGGTCTGAACCAAATGTTTACATGAACTGGAGATTTGCAAATTGACAATGTGATACTAACAGAAAGAAACTTTTCTTATTCTGTAAGTGAAGTGATAAACTTCAGGGTATATTTTAGGAGCTCTGACAAAGTCCAGTTTCTGCTGTGAAGAATGATCTGATAGTATTAAAAGCATTCTCATGCTGGAGAAGGAAACCAGCCCCAAGACAAAGCAGTGCAGGGGATTGACAATGGCCATCATAGAAGGAAGAAGAGGGCTGAATGCAAGAGGAGAGAGCTGATGCAAGAGGGGAGAGAAGCTGTACCATTCTCCAGTCCTGGCAGCTTCATCCATCCCAGTGAGACTGGAGTTGCTCTGGCCCCAGCACTGCCATGTTTTGCCAAGTGTAGCACTCTCCGTGGTGGAAGTTGCACCTCACTGCAGATCCTGCCTGGACACCATCTCCTCCGCAGCTCCGCATAGCTGTTCACCCCTCTCTGTGAATCCAGGCTCCTTGCAGATCTGGGCTGTGTAAAGTGGCTGATGTTACTGTCTTCTCTAGCTCCCTCCTGTTACAGAGATAGAGTTGCAGAGGCTGTAGTTGCACAGAACATGAAGGATTTCTCCCCAAAAGACTGACCATCTACAACACATTACAAACTGGGTGAGAGTTGTGGATGTTCAGTCCCGGAGCGCTGTCCACCCAATGGCCAGAGGTAGTTGTGGAGCTTCCGCAAGTCACACACCTTTCCCCAAAGCCACGTATCCCTGCAGAACAGAGTAAGAAACTTCTCATTTTCACTGGCACACTGAAAGCCTAATGGTTCACTGAAAGCCTATCCTTGATGATGTCAGCAGGTCTTTGATGCCGGGTTGGCAGACCTGATCCTCAGAAAGCTTGCAGGCATCTACCTTCACTAAAGCCAAAGGCAATTAGTGTAGCTACAAAGCTCTGGAAATTCTGCAGCTTTCTCTGTCCCACGGTTACATTAGCTATAGCCTGATGAAAATGATGAGTATTTGTCCCTGCCTGTGGGTTATTTACTACTCAGCCCTTTGGTGAGCAGGCAGCCACATCTCCTTTTGACTGAAGATGATCAGAGCCTGCTTTGCTGTGAGCGTGACTTGATCAACAGGAAGGAATGTAGCATATTTGCTGTATGCACACAGTGGTGCTGGAAATCCTGCAATACTTAAGTAGAGACCTCCCCTATGCACTGGATGGGCACCTTACAGCTCTTCTCTTTAACACAGTCTACCATCATAAACCAGCAAGGATCACCAGCCTAGGCTCAGAGATGTCCTGCTGTCATGCAATTTCCACATGTTCTTCAGCTCACAATACCCACAGGCCGTAATTTGTTTCCCCATTGCTTTAAAGAGACTACCACCTACACTGTCCCACAGGAAACAGAGCTAGGTACACATTCAGCTCTGCCCTGCTCAGCAACTTAGGTGCTAAAACACCATCCTACAGGGAGCTGCTATCTCTGCTCGCTATTTACAGTAACAAACTGTCTGCTAGAACTAGGTATCACACACCTTCTTTGAGGAAGCAGGTAAGAGATTGGCTTGAGTTTATTTTATTATTTCTCAACTTATCTATATGGTACAACATCCATAATACCTCAGTACAAATATCCTTCCTGCCTACAAAGATTTGAACATTCCCATATTTCCTTGTTAGCATGAAACTACCAGACTGGTATGAAAGCACCTTGCACTGAGGTAGCTCCATGTTGCAAGGAGCAGAGTACTCTTTGGGATTGAAAACAATGGCAAAAAGCTAAGCAGTGAAGCCCAGTGACTCAAAAGCAATGAAACTTGAGCTGCAGATCCTGCTGCAGGAAACAGTTGGGTGAAGCACCACCAGTACAGTTTGTTGATGCTTACAGGGAAAGGAGCCTGAAGTCTCACAGGCAAGGAAGGAAACTGAACCTTGGCCTCTCCTTTCTAGGCAATGCTCAGCTGTTGAGTATCTGGTTGTACCCACCTGTGAGGGAAAGGGACTTAGTGCAGTGCCAAGCACACTCCCAGGATGGCAAGACCTCTTCCCCCACATCCCACCTGTGTTGTGATCCTCAATAGTGCAGAGAGACCTGAGGCACATGCTCAGCATCTCCTGCTGTCAGGACTCAGTTGCACCCTTATGTATCAGCATTAACTTTGATACCTGCAAAATTAGGTGTGGATTCATGGATGCCAGCGATCCCTGTGAACGCTCGTCTCATACACTGTTGGAAAGCAATGCTCTGCTTATCGAGACAGAGCCATCTGAGTATCTTGGTCCTCATAGACCTTTTTTCTGCTGTCAGTTGTTCCCAGATCCTAACAGCTCTCTTCAAGCCACATGCCCAGCTGTGTGGGAAGCTACCCCTGTGAGGATGTATGGATGAATGGATGCAATCCTAAGGCATGAGCCTTAAGTTGCCCAGTGAAGATGCAGTAATGAGATGAAGAAAGGTGCCTTCTGCTTCATGTTTGCTAAAAGTGACTTGTTCAGTTGCAGGGGTAGCAACTGAAATGCACAGCACTTCATTTTAGGAGGAACCTACCTTAATCCCATTGCAATTTATTTATTTAAACAGCGGTGGAAGAGATTGCAAGAGGAAAGTCAGCATGTTCTAAGGTGCCAGTTGGGTATGGTTTTTTAAAACTAGCCCCTTAACCCTAAAGATTTAGTTGCACTACTAAACCCAATTCTCTTGTATTTCTGGGTTTAATGAACTGGACAACACACCAAAGGAGACCTCCTTGTGCTGAGCTGCTACTCAACAGGAACAGAAACTGCCTTAACATAGCAGCTACATTTTGTTGTTTTGTCTTCAAAAACGTCATCAATGCTCCTTTACACTCTCATTTGTCATGTTGTGTTTTAACAAGGTCCCTACTATCTCACCTTGAGCTGTCATTAAAACACTCATCTCCATCCTGTCATGGCCAGGAGCCTGGAATCATCCTTGCAGTGCTGGGTTAGAAGACAATCCACTCATAACACTTCATACTTCTAGGACACACATAGCGTAAAGGAAACATTGGCTACAGTGAATGAGATGGAGGAAGCATGCTAGTCCAGCAGGTACTCAGGATCCCAGAGTGGGATTAGCAGCTCTGAAGACATCACTCACCCTTGGTTTTGAAATAATGGTACATAAACCAGTAGCGTTGCACAGTCACTGTTAAATATTGCACAGGGAGAAGAAGCCTGCTGAGATTAAGATTAGAGAGAACTTTCCCACAGTTAAGTAACAGGTGACTGGGCAAATGTTTATTATACTAGCCTAAGGGAAAAGGGTCCCATCTCCCTTTAGTGAATGCTGCAGGGGAAGTGACTAAACAAGAAACTAACAAGTGTAAAGGAAAGGCAAGTCACTAGCACTTTATCATCATACAGAGAGAGATCAGCAACCTGCCGTTGAGATGAACAATAGATCAATAAATGACAACGGGATCATTTTGCACGGAGAAGCAACAAGTGAGGTTACAGGCAGTGCTGCCTGCAGAAGGACTCAAGAGCTGCGTGCGCTTGTCCTACTTAGAGTGGTAAATTCCAGATATGCCTCTACATCAGGCAAACTCACCACTCCCCACTCAGCTTAAAGAGAAAGATTGTTTTAACCAAAAAAGCCAGGAAAGGAGGTGTCTGGGTGCTGCAGCAATGATTCCCTTAGACTGAGAGGGGAAAAGCACACAGCAGGGACAAGCAGAAAGAATGTATCTATAGATATGTACATATATCACAGTGCTGTAATTTTTGTATGTAGCAGCAATGTACATAAATGTATGGTTTTTATAAGATACCTATTATAAAAGTCTATAAAGGCATATTTTTAGTAAAAATGCTGCTGTACTTCTTTTGTAAATAGTTCTCTTCAGAATAAAACAGATCATTTATACGATACCGTCTGGGCTCTCAAGTCACTGCTTATCTTGCCTAGCTGCAGAACAGACTCATGCTTTCAACTGTCATCTTCACAGCATCTTTAGTACTTCATCTTCCCAATGCAGCCACATAAAGCATTTGCCTGTGTTCAGGAGAGAATGGCTCTGGAGAAAGAACTTTTGAAGCTTTTGTACCTCCTGGCACTCAGGAAAATACAAAAGGCAAGCTTATAAATCTTCAGTTTCCAGCCATCTCTTCATTTACTGCCCTTTATACAGAAGGACGTTCCAACTTCAACAAGACTAGGCACAAAACACAGATGGCCAACAAAACACTTCAGGTTTGTGCCAGCTCCAGTTCAGACCATCTACAGGTCCTCAGGATTTCCCTTTACACTGACAGAAGAAAGGCACCTTCCCACAACAAGCTTTGATCACACTTCTCCAGAAGCAAGCACTTGCCTTCAAGAGTACACCAAGGGCAGGCAGGGCAAAGGGAACAGCAAGGGCAACAAGCACACAACGGCTGCATGGTTCTTAAACAGAAAGACAAACCTTCATTTCCTGGGAAAGGAGAGACTCCAGATGTTTTTTAATGAGCTCAGAGCCTAACCCCTGCTGCCTTTGAGGAGAAGCTTTCAAAGCCTGCTCAAGACTCTGTGTTGAACAGAAAGACAAGAGATCATAGCAAAACCATGAGCAGCTCACCTTCATGCAGAAGTAAGGCTACCAGTTCCAGCTTATGCTTTTATTCACACTGAAAACCAGAACAGCCACTAAACATTTGAAAGCATTAACTGTGGTCTTGCCAATATCCCCTTCCCAGGAAAAAAAACCCAAACCTCTACATACAAGAGAAGAGCTTAACCCTGGCTTGCCACCCTCCACCTCCAGATGCTGGACAGCAGAGGAAACAGAGCCTCAAAAGAGATTTGGCAGCTTGTAACCTTTATTTTTAGTTTTTTAAAATTATTTAAAAAGCATAATTAGAAACTTTCATTACAGAAATAATCCTAGCAAACCAGTTAGACATTCCATTGCTCAACATTTAGGAAACTTCACATCAGCACCACTAGAGACACAGTCCCCCACCCCTTCCAAATGAATAGTCAGTGGCAAGTGCAGAGGTAACTGCTCCTCCACAGCCAGATCTAGGAAAAAATAGTAATTAAAAAATCCTGCTTTAAGCCAGGAAATTGGACACCTGGATTGGCAAAGTTCAAACCGTGGCCACAAAGACCTGGACTCAAAGAGGACCAGCTTCCCATACAAGAGAACACTCCAGGCTTGGGTGCACCATTTCCTTATTTTATTGCATCATTTCCAGTAAATTCAGACATTTTTCTTTACTTCTGCCTGTATGAAGTTACCCCCTCCTAGATCTGCACACACTCTACCACCAGAGTCCCAAAGTAATGCAGCTGGGCCCTTCAATCGGAGAGTGGTAACCAGCACAGCACAGCATCATTTCAACAGGAAGGCTTTGAGGACTGGCCCAGCCTCCTCCTTGGGCACACACACTCGACATCAGCAAGCAGACAGGATGGGCTGGTGGGACCTCAGCCACCACTTTCCATAGCCACTCAAGCCTTACAACACCCAGAGCTCAGGCCAGCAGTATCATCCCAGCTTGTTCTTGGGTGACCAATGAAAGATATGTGAAGAGATGGGTGAAGGCAGCTGGATACATCCTTCCAGCACCTGAACTGATTAAAACCCCAAGTGTTACACATTCATTGTTTGCATCTCTTTAAAAAGTCTTTAAAGTGATTGATTGTGATGTGATTGTATGATCAGGGCTCTTACCATGAGCCACAACATCTAAAAAAAATACAGGCAAAATAAGTGACTAAAATTTAGCCTCTCCTGTGGGAAGGGGAGGAAAAGAGAGAAGTGGACTGATTCAGAGCTCATGGACACTGGTGAATCACATCCTACCAACCTAAAGCCAGTGATTCCATAGGGCCACTTACTGACCAGCTGAGTACGACCACCTTCAAGGTCATACCCTCCAAGCCTTTTAGTAATTTTAAGGAAAAATTCTTGTTTTAATTATTATTTAGGCAATTATTCAGGTGCTGAGCATGTACTTTCAGCCCAGACATTTGATAATTTTAGTTACACACACAGACACTCTCCACCTTTAACTACATCTACTCAGGCTGGTGACCTGAACCCTTGTCTTCCCAGACAGCAGAACAAGGGCCAGGAAAAAGCTGTAGAGCATAACGAGACCAGTTTGTTCCCAAGGGGGATCCTCCACCACCACATAACCCAAGCAAGCAAGCTTTCCATTTCTTTACATTAAATGGCAGTCCTCCTTTTTAACAGAAGAATTCTGAGAATGATCCTGCAGCAGCTTTCATATTCAAACATCAATCCAGAACAGCTCATTTTCATGCCTTTTTTCTCTCAAAACCAAAAACTTTGCCACCAAAATTCACATTCAAGTTCAAATCACCTATTTGTGGACAGGGCAATGAGGAGAAGTTTGGGGGGTTTTGGCAGAATCATGTTTTTTTTGTGGTTCTCAAAAGAAATGGACCCTTGCTTAGGACCCTGGTAAAACCAGAAGCAGAGGTCAAAGGAGTTAAATTTTGCTTTCTTTCTTTCTTCTTTTTTTTTCTTTTTTTTATTTACAAAAAAAAAAAAAAAAGTTTTATCCAAATAAATCTCACTTCTGCAGGTCAGTTTGTTTTTCAGTATCTTGATACAAACTAAAGGAGAGCAGAGGTACAGCTGGGCTGCAGCACAGGAAGGTGAAACACAAGGACCCAGCCACAAATCTGGATCATGGCAAACTGAAATCCGAGGCCTCAGCAGCAGCATCACCAGCTGCCAGCCCAGGGGCTGGTGAAGTGAAACCCCAGGATCCAGCAGCAACGCCTGCAATCCTGGTACCTAGAAAGACAAAGCCGGAGCCCCAGTAAAAGCCTAGAACTCCAGGTGAAGCCATAGGTCCCAGGGGCACCAGTTGCCAGCCTGGAACCCAAAAGAAATGAAGCTGGAGGCCCCGGGAAGCAGCTGCTGCCAGCCTGGGGCCAACTCGAATTAAGAACTTGGATCTATTTCTTTAAAAAGATGAACTCTGCAGTCCATGATTGGTTGACATTAAGAAGGCATAAGCCAAAGCAACGACAGGGAGGTGAGGCTGGTTAAAGCAATATACATTATATACAAACTCTTGGGTTAATCAGTCCACTTGGTAGGCAACGTCCTTCTTGTCTACAAGGCGCACTGGAATGAGCAGGGGAGGAGAGAGGGGCAAGATTCCATCCGATACCTTCTTGGCACTGAAGTGGTAAGGTGCCAGCGCCTCTTGATAGAAAACATGGAGAAAAAAATAATCTTTAAATAACGGCACAAAACTGAGAAAGTCCTCCCAAAGCCTGCCCCAGTGGAATTGCCCGAGTCTAGCTGGAGGGGCTGATCTGTCTGAGAGCAGAGTCTCTGCAGCAGGGAAACGGCATTAGCAGCACCGCTTCTTCCTTTTACTGTTCTTCGTTAGCTTCACCACATCATTCTGTTGCTGCTGTTGCTGCTTTGCTAAGTTTTCTTTCTTTGCTCGCAGAACTAGCTCTGTAATGCAGTTAAACATCTGCAAGAGAAACAAGCAAGTTCAGACCACCCAGGATCTCAGGCTAGCTTATGTGGGATGCTTGTTCAAAAAAAGCACATTTGAAACAACTCCACTTTTATTTCAATAATGGGTCAGAGGTCTTCCCAAACCCACTATGGGCCAAGCAGAAACCCAGTACCTTCCTAACCCACCCCCCAGCTAAACCAGTAACATCTCTATCCCCTCTCCCAAACCAGTGCCCAAAACAGGTCAGTTTGGCATCTGAGGCCACGAATGAAAATTAAGCAGTCCTACCTTCTAGATCATTCTCTCTAAAGTCATCTCTTTCCTAAGACCATGCCTAGCATGTCAGCACTGCAAAGCCAGTGAAAATGCAATGTGGGCTCCTTCATTTCATTTCCCCAACTCCTCCAAACAGTTGGATGTCTCTTCTCGATACTTTACCTACTCGCTCACAGCTTGCACAAAGCATTTTATCTTTCCTCCTCAATAGGAATAAAGTAATTGTAATTTTTTTCTCCAACCACTATCCCCAAATCACTTTATCTACACTCTCCTGGGTATTACATTACCTCTTCCACATTAATATTTTCTTTGGCGCTGGTCTCGAACAATTGGATCTCCATCTGCCCAGCAAATTTATAGGCGTCTTCTGTTTCTACCACTTTCCGCTCTGGGTCGTCATTCTTATTCCCCACTAGAAAAGGAAAGGAAAAAAAAATTATTAGTTTGATACTTCATCAAATTAGCCTACTAAAGGAGCTGATGTCACTGATTAGAAGCTTACCTAGTATCCGGCAGACATCATCACAGTTCTGATTTATTTCATGCAACCACCGCTTTACATTCACAAAAGACTCTGCACTCGTTACATCGTAGACAACAATGACCCCGTGTGTTCCTCTGTAATACCTATGGAGCAGGAAAAGGCACCGACCGTTAACTCAAGCTATGTGTCACTTTCTCAGCTCTTTTACTTGGCTTCTACACCATTCATAATAAATCCCCAAGCTACAGCAAAATCGAGTGCCCATATTTCATTCCACTGGGAGTCACTTCTTTTACAACAGATCACGTGACTCCTCTAACCCTAACGAGCTCCCTGCTCATTTAGTCTAGACAAGCAGGTTTCAAAGTCTGAATAATGCTGTTTACTTCCTTGTTCAGATTGTCAGATCTTCAAAGATGGATGCTGTCTTCCAGCTACAAGAGCAAAAGGCAGTGGTGCAGCCAGCACATCAGAGCTGGCTGGAATATGCACCTTCCCATTGCACAAGCCATAACAACTCTTTGCAGTCAATTTGTTATCTGTGAAAGTTCATTTACAGGCTCAAATTTCAGCAGATCCAAATATACTCAACCTTCACTCGCAGCTCTCTTGAGCTCACAAAAACTTCTGTCTTGTTGAGCGACTGTGTTCTGATCACACCTTCCTACTCAACAGATCGACTCCATATGTGCATTCAACATGCTCTGCTACCTTTAGTCATTATAAATAAGCTTCAGTTTATGCCCATTAGTGTTGGGCCTTAGCACCTTTAAATCATGATGAGCAATTCTGATATGCAGAAATAACAAAGAATTCAAGTCCCAACATCATCACCTGCATAAGCCTTGTAAAGGCAGACATGAGAATGCTCTTATAAAAAAAGGGAGCTCCAGCTTCTCAGTTTTCAGCCATGGTCACAGGGCTACCAGGTTATCCTCCCTACTGCAAATTAGGCAGGTAGTTGAAACACCTGACAGTGAAGACTTTGCCAGTTTTTATGTTTTGTGTGGCTTAATTCTTTCATTTCCTCCTCTATGATCAATATTAAGTTCTTTAATAAAACAAATTCCAGAATCCAGTGTACCAAAGCCAGGGATTTTCCCTTCAATAATGGCAGCATTTCTAGGCCTTGATCTCTTATTACAAGCATCTCTTGCAGCACTCTCCCTTCTACTGCATTTTAGAGATGTGATCACCCTGATCTTCTTTGATAGTTTATTCCTACTCAGAGTACACACCTCTGAACTTCAAAGCCTCTTACTCTAATCCAAAGGTGCAACCTTTTGGAAGGCATCAGTACTGCAGTGCACCTCTGCCACTGATACACCTGATCAAGTCACTACCTCTTCCCCATCTTTAGGCTCATCAACCCCTCTACAACATTACAAACCATGCCTTTATAAACCATCAACAGGCTTCAACTGACAGGCACAGGTCACACACACAGAGTGCACAAATCTCCCTCCACCCCTTTCCTCTTATGATCACGTTGCAGTGACAGCCAATGGTATTGATACTCTCCTCCAATACAATCAATACTCTACAGAAGCAGGAGAGCCTATTTTCAGAAGCTAAATATCCTATTTTACCAGTAATTTATACTTTCACTTTCCTTGGCAAGAACTAACTCAGGTAAGAATGACTCGCTCCCAGGCCATAAGAGATCCTGCACTTCCAAATATTCCAGTCCATCACAACTGGTTCCTTTAATAGCTTTAAAACTTGCTATAGCACTGCATTTCTGCTTTACTGTGTTACAAGCTCAACTTTATTCCATAACTTAGATCCTTTTAGGAAAAAGTATTCCATAGCCTGAATCCACAGGCTGCAAAACCAACTCATCCTCTCCTGACACTAGCAGGTACTGCACACTGGTTTTGATGAATAGTTTTGTGTGCTGGCATCAGAAAAAGATCTCCAATCCCATGCACACTCTAGATTTCTCTGTATCTGAACAATAAACTCATTATCTTCAAAATCTCCCCTGTCACCTAAGTCTTTCAATTCAGCCACCCTCAGGCTGACCTACCACTTCCTCCCCAACACTGAGCATTACATTTGTGAAGACACCGCTCAGCCTTTAGAGAAACACAGTGGTTCAGCTACACCTACGCAGAGCTGCTTCACTCTGCTGTGCACACCATAAACCATGCCTGGTATCCCAGTCATCCAAACCAGAGGACATGATGGAGCATCCTGCTGCTCCTACCTTGCCCACGCACCTAGGTTTTCTTCTAAGCAAAGCATATGATGTTGGGGAGTAGAATAACATGCACCCTGCACATATAGATCCCACTCCTGACACGTCCTTAGCACTGTTGTTGCTTGCTCCTAGCTAGGGATGAGAACTGTGGGCTGGACCATGCAGCATAGACCATTACGGCATTCAAAACTCTGCAGGAGTTGGGAGCTCCTGCCACAAAGCACTAATATTGCCAACCAGCTCATCAGAAATACCTTCCTTCGTGCAAGACAGCAATCCCTGATTCCTGCAGAGCTCATACCAGCATACACTGCTTCTATTTTTGGAAGGGAGAATTGTCTGGCACATCATTCTAGAAAGATTGCCAACCTTTCATCTGCACTAAATTGTCACTTTCTCCATTGGCTAACTAGCTGTTAGCTGCAGAGATATGACCATGACTATCTTTGGTTCTCTAACTCTCAAGCCCCATAACACACATTTTTCTCAAAAAGCTAGTCATGCTATTTGCTGTCACTTGTTAGAGACAGGTTTATGTTCTAGATAACATGACAAATTTAACAAGTGCAGCAAAGATTCTCCAACCTCAAGTGCAGGACAGTACTAGAAAACAAAATCCAGTTTGTCCGAACATCACATTTCAGAATGATGCAGTGCAGAACTGCTTTTATAACAAGTTGTAGGCTTTGGCGAGTAGAGAACAGATGGGGCTTATGGCATTCAGGGAGGAGTAGGTGTTTTGTGCTTTTGGCAACTGAGAGGTAGTCAAGGCTTTGACACCAGGGAAAGGATGCCTTATCTTCTCCCATCCACATTTTAAGGAAGAGGGAGACCACAGAAATGAGAGCGGAAGAGAAATTAAGTTCTCAATCTCGCCATCCCGTTGAAGGACTGAATGACTGACAGTAACTGTCCTCTGTGTGGTAGATGCACTCTGCCATGTACCCTACAAACCTCAAAAGCCAGTATCTGAGACTACTCCTAATGATAAATACTCAAATACATGAGGAAAAAAAGAAAAAGAGAAGAAGTTACAGAACCATTACTCATATTTAGAGTGTCCATGAAAATACCCTGCTGTGGTGAAAGACAAGCAAACCTGACCTGCATATGCCCTTGGATGCTTGGCAGCCACCAGCTATCTTCCTTGTGGCTGGAAATGTTAGCTAGATTTAAAGGCTTTACACTTAGCTTTGGTATGGAAAAGGCTTAGAATGCCAATTTTAAGTCAAAATAAGCACAGTACCACTGTAGTTGTTTATCCTACCTAGAGAATTATACTTAAAAGAGGCTGAAAAACCTAAGCTTGCTGCCTGTTAATACTGCAGACGATACAGAAAATCTTCAGAAGTGGTTAACCAAACTGCTCATGTCCTTCAACCACCTGCACTCTCCCCTACATCCCTGAAGACCACCTTTCTAAGCAGAAGAGAGCCTCTTGCCATTCACTGTGGTACTCCCCAGTACAAGACACCAGTAAGGAAGTTCTCAGATTTCCTCCAGTAAATGCATCCTGAGATTCGCACTGGCTTTATGAAGCATGACGGTAGCTATGCCAGATTTAGAAGAGACAGAGTATCATTGACTGCATTAGTTCCAGAAAAGAAGGTAAGTGGTCAGCTTTAAAGACAGGTCATTGGTGAAAGCCAACATCTTTGTTAATGTATCACTGCTTGGTACTGCATGTTTCCTTGTCTTTCGGTCCTCTACAATTCTAACCAGTCCCAGAGACTTCTAATAATCTGGTTTCATACCAATCTTTCTCAGGTTCCTGGATGCACAGCTGTTGTCTCAGGTCAGTTGACTGGTCTTTCAATCATCATATCTGGTTCACAAGATGCAGTGATTCTATCATCTCAAAAAGTTTTCCTCTCTCTTGAACACACTGTTGCACACATGTATGGCAGCAAGTTCCTCTGCAATCACTATTCATCCTGAGTTAGCATCTGACAACTAGATCTAAAGCTTAAACCCTAACCCCAGCCCTGAATCAGGACAACACAGTCCTACCACCAAGAGCAAATCAAGTACAGGAACTGGTTGTTCATGCATCTTAAGTGTTGCTGCTAATACAGCTGAGTCCTGACATGCTACTTCTCTGGTGAATTTAAATCAAATTCAGAGTCTGGATGACATTCCTTGCCAACCAAGTTCACACAACTTTGCTTCTCCTCCCACAAGGCACCGGCTATCCCAGTATTTCCACATTTAACAGACAGTAAAAGCAGCTGCTGTCTTTTATACCTCCAAATCTGAAACTCTGATCTACTTTATTCTTCCCCGGTTTCTGCAGAATACTCCACATCAACTTGATTTCTGTTAACAGTTTTATTTTGCTCTTCAGCTTCTGTAGCTGCAGTGAAGTAAGAGCAAAATAGAACAACCTTTTCATGTCTCCCAGTTTGCCACTATTAACTTCCTACCAACTCTACTGTTCTGCAGTTCTGGCTCTCCACAGCAGCACTTCCAACCTGTGACTTACTACCAGATGGGCTCTAATTTCAGGCTTGCTTGCCAGGCTTGGCTCAACATCAATCTGAACTCTACCTTTAACTGTAAAAGGAGTTCCTGGCCTACAGTAATACTGAAGGAACACCTTTTTATATCCTGCACCTCAATCTAAACCTCAAACTAGTTCAGGGATAGACAAAGACTACTGCACTCTGTTGACAGTGCACTTGCAACTCCACCCACAATCTGGTGGCCAAACCCTTTTGTAAATACTAGCACAGTAACTTGATTTGTCACTCACATCAGAATAAGCTGATAAACTGCAGCATTATTTTGCCAATTAAAATAAAAGACAGAACTATTTCTAAAACCCAGATCCTGTTTTTATAGCTGACATCTTTACATCCAGAGCACCTCTTGAAAAATATCAGTGAATGCCTGACAGTCACAGCCAGCTGAGCCAGCAGCAAGGCAATGACACATAACCAGCATTCCCAAAGTGTTTTCCTCAACACTTGAAATCGCTTGGACTCGGGAACTTCTTTGCTTAAACCTGCACAAAACTCAAATCTTTCTTCCCTGACCATGGAAGAGTCTGTAATTGCTTTACTGGAGTTAAGGCAGAAAAACAGGGGCCTTCATTCTCCCTAGAGTAAAATACACCTCCTTTTGGAACAAAACTACACAAAAGAAAGTAAAAGCAAGGTTTAAATAGGTCATGGAACAAATGCCCTCAAACCTTTTCAGTTTGTCCATTTTAAATGTTAATCTAAGAAAAAAATGTACATAAAACATTACAAGAAGTCCAACCTGCAGCTATTGCTATTGACAAAAGGATGCCTCCTTTCCTGGTATTCCCTCTTCCATGGCTTTCTGAACGAGCTGGCACCAGCCCTACGAACCAACACTCATTAACACAGCCCTGAGTTGTGTCAGGGAATCTGAAAACAGGAAGGCCATTTGCTGACTCAGCACTAATTGGGCACTCTGTGACTGGCCTGTGCGTACAGCTGATGGGAGCCGTAGCGTTGCATTGCTGCCTCCCCACCACCACTTCCTGCCCCAAGCTGCCTGCAGTGCTGAAACAAGAAGTGATGTCACACACAGGAACCCTACAAGAGGCAACTGATTTTTTTCAAGCTAAACACTTAAGAAACAATGGAAGTAATCCAGTGATATCCGTAGAGGAGCACAGAGGAAAGGGGCAGTGCACGCAGCAGGGTCACCTCTGCCACTTCTAGTTGTTCAGACGTAGATCAGATGCAGCCAATCTCTTTATTTGTATGTCTAAATTAATCCACCAGCTGAAAACAATCCTCCTCTCAAACGAGAGCCAAAAGAGAAGTCAGTCAGGAAAGACCAAGTGAAATTCTTTTCAAGAATTACTGTTTTATGCCAATACCCAAAGGAAACAAAAGTTTCATTTCCAAGTGTATTTCTTCCTCTTTCCCCAGTGCCAGAGCACGCAGTCCCACCTTCGCCGCACTCAGTTTACAAACACAATTTATTCTTAGTTCCCAGCACTGCAGCTCTGGGTGTGGTTTCTCCAGGAACAGGAAAAGCTATGCACACGCTGTTCAAAAGGACAATGAGCACAATACTAAACTGGAACCAAGGAAAAGGTTAACTTCATGTGGGTGTCTGCTTCAGCAGAACTACACACAAAGACAGCTGATAAAATGCACTTGCCCTGAAAGACAACCAGATATCAGAAATCCAAGTCTTTAATCTCAAACCCTCCTTGGTTATGTGATGCTGACAGAGGCTGTGTGCTCTGTACTTGTGCCATACCTTCCATCACAGGATGACTCTCTTGGACAGGTTTCAGAGACAAGTTTTCTACTATATGAAGAACAGCAAAATAACTCCATTTCTACCATCTGGAAACTAGCAGCAGAGGATGAGACCAAGCCACCTTGGAAATGCACAGAAGAGGAAGGAAATCTGAAAATGCATTTCAAACCTAGCCACACTATCACCACTGCTATCAGTTCCAAAGCTGATAGGAGAAGTCCCACTCTGCAGACCTCAAAGCTATCATTAGCCAATAACTGCAACATTAAAACACCTAAACTATAACTTTAAACTACAAGATCCGTCCACAAATCTACAGTGACACTCACGTTGATGTAATGGTTCGGAAGCGCTCTTGTCCAGCTGTGTCCCAGATCTGTAGCTTCACCTTCTCTCCATTGATCTCAACTGTCCGGATTTTGAAATCCACTCCAATTGTGGTAATGTAGCTGCCTGAAGAGAACACGTGGGTAAGTGAAAACCTAAGTCTTGTTTATTTTGGATGTCCCAAAGCACGCTTCCGAACGGCGTTTGGCAGCTGCTCTCAGGCCAGACAGGGGAACAAGGTTCCCCTTATCTGCTTATTGTTTAAAACACCCTATCAGGTCATGCTGATCTGCATATTTTTATCTGTACTGAACAGCTTTTTTCTAGCCACAAAACCAGCTCTCCCATACCACTCTTAATATTTAAAACTCTGTTACAAAATAAAATTATTCTTCTATTGAACTGGTGGTCAAGAGTAAGCACCCAAATATCTCAAGTACCGGACAGTTAAAGTCTGGAGGCCAAGCTTTGCTTTAACTGCTTGTGCAACCATTTCATTTGAATGCAGACTAAGAGTTTCCTCCCAATAAATCAGTTATGTCACAGATATAAGTGGTTTAACCACAATATTCAATCAATTTAAATCCCAAATGTGTAATGGGAAGTCTGCACAGTACAGCATAAGCTAAAAAACTTAAGCTATTTTTGGAACCATGTCAGTATTTAAATACTGTGGGGCCTTCAGTCACAAGTGAAGATCAGACAGGATGGCTTGTATAAGCTTATACCAGGAAAAGCAAAGCTAGAAGCATAATGTATTCCTAGTGCAGATGTCAGTGGGCAAATGCAGAACAACTCCTTGCAAACCAGCAGCACAGGAGCAGACCTTGATCATTTCACTTTCTGAAGTAAACAAAACACTCACCTGAGAATGTATTATCTGCAAAACGCAACAGCAAACTGCTCTTGCCCACACCTATGGCAAAAAAAGAGAGCAAGACCTTTGAATATATCCATCTTGGGTGTCAGGTAATCTAATTTTACCTATTACATTTTAACTCTAGCTAGGATAATTTTTTCAGCAGATAATTTAGTACCATCCACCTCAACTATCCATCTCAGTACTCCCCTTGAAGACATGGCCAAGCACTCCACAGTCACTCCAAGACCTAGCATGCTACTTATAGCAGTACAGTTTTTTTAATGTCCCTGCCTTCCTCTAGCCCTCAGCAAACTCTCAAACAGTAGCTTTTAAACCATGGTCAGTTCTAAGAGGTCACAAAGATTGACAGCCTAATGCAAGTTTACAATCAGTAGCCTGCATTTTCTGAGGGATGATCCAAAAATGAGTACGTCCTGCTAATTAACAAGCACTCTGAACCCTGCCCTAAACTACTCTGTGGAATTCCACTTGCACATCACATCTAACACCACTGCCTACCTCCCATTCATTGCTGGAGTGGAGTTTGGACTACTTTGACAATCAGACTAGGGTCTAGTGCTATAAAGCTTGTGTTATCAGGGCAATAGTTTAGCAGCAGCCTAAACCAAACAGTGGAGCAGGGAACCATTGTTCTGTGCTGCAATCCCAAGCAGGCTTGATCCACATCCAATGAGAACCTTTCTCATACCTTTCTCAAGTTGTACCTTAAGCCAAAATGTTCCACAAAACATTTCTCTAAGTGCTTTGAGCAGCACTTCATCCAGGTCTGCCTTAAGTGACTGCTGGCACCCTGATCACACTCTGTTGCAGTGAAGCATTTTGCATAGTGCTTCGGACAAGAATTGTGAGAAGCTGATTCCTGCACACCCAACCAAGGGAATCTGGGAATGGGAATGCCTGAAAGTTGTTATCTCTGCTGCTAATGTCCCTCCTCTCCCTTCCTGCCAAGAAAAGGAGTTTGCTGTGGCATGAAGAGGAAATCCAACTTCACCGGCATGATTATCTATTAAATCTTTTCAGGTAGAAGTTATTTAAGCTAATTATTTTGATGATCTAGAACATACAACCTCTTCTTAATAGATCTGTACAAAAGGCATATGCAAAGACTATACAGAGCTCCAACAGTGCTCAGTTGCTGGCATGCAAAGATAGTTACCAGGAGTAAAAAAAAGGAAGAACCCTAAAATTCCAGTAAGCCAGATTTAATTTGCAAAACATTCAACTCACCAGACATCCAGAGAAGCTGTGTTTGCTTCTCATTAAGTATTACAGTGCTTACAAAATATACAGCCAAAAAAAAAAAACAATGTTACAGTGTGCCCACCCTGAACACCTCTGAGCTCAAAAAAGTAGCAGAGCTGTTCCTGAACTTTAACAGAGGACTGGTTAGTTACTGAGAGCTAAAACTCTGCAAAATACCAGTCAGATCAGGAAAAAGAAGAAAAGATTTCAGCAAGCACCACGCTTCTTGATCAACAGCCTCAGTCTCCAGCTTAGTAAAAAGAAAGCAGACTCTGGAACTCACAGACTTGTCAGACCACACCACCTTCCCCAAGCGTCAGCCAGCCCCTGGCTACACTGCAGAGCAGCAGAGGCTGCACATGACCACTGCTTTGTCAGGCTGTCCACCACTGCACAGCCATGGTCACACTGCCCTCAGCACTGGGCAGCTCAGCAGGTGAGAATCATCCTAAGCTCAGGAAGTTCTACATGCTCCTGATGACAGCGATCTCACGAAACATACACTGCCTCTGACCCACACTGTTCATGTGGAGAGCAGCCACAGTCTTCACGACCCTCCACTTCCTACACAGAGTTATTTTGAAGAGCTGAAAAAAAGAAGGCTGGCAGGGCCTCTTTGCTTGTTAAAGACAGCAAAATGAAATAAAATTTTAAGAAGGCCTATTGGCTTTGCAAAAATCAAGACTGAAAGGTCATTTCTGTGCCATATCAGTTTATAAACCCCGTATCTTAGTGGACGTGCAGTGAATTAAAGAACACACACACCAGAGATCATCTGTATTATTTTTAAATATTTGGCACAGCTGAGATCAGCAGCAGCTTTTCAAGATGACCTGTTCTAAAAACACACAAACCTACTACCCTCCTGACATATTTGCATACAGGGGAAAGCAGATGAAACATAATCATCTTAACCAGTACCAGTCCACTTCCTGCTGCAGGGAATAAACATCAATAAACAAGGCGAGCAAACTGTTTTTGTGGGAGCAGGGACAAAGCCTTCTGGTTAAGGTTAGCAAAAAGGAAATGAAAAATCAATACTCCAGCTATATACTGAGATTTAATTACAGCAACAGAGAACCACAGGCAACTCAAGGGTTCTCACAAGACTTTTTTTCCTCTCCCTAGATACACTCTAGGGACTCAAGAAGACTCAGCTAAGAAATTTCATTTAATTGTTCAAAAAGAACAGAAGTCTTCCTCAGAGTTTTCACCAGCCTGTTCATCTTGCCTGAACAGTTTTGAAACTCATCAGCAAGCAACAGATTCTGCTTTACTTGGAATGCAGCATTTGGCTGTATAACCCACAGGCTCTTAAAAAGTGCCTTGGCTTTTAGGCTGGTTTGAAGCTGTTACTCTCTCTATTTCATGCAGCATGCAGACACGGTTTAGTACAGAATAAAATATTTTTACATACAGCTAAATCTACTGGAGGTGACAACTGCCAAGATCCTGCAGCATTACACTTTCACCCAAGAGCCATGCCTCGCTGCATGCTGGGACCTGCTGCCTTATGGACCACACCTCTGTTAAAAAAAGAGGGTGGATGCCATCTTCTCCAGCTTATGGAAATTCAACTGTAAGCTGCTAGAGTGTTACCAACACCAAACTGGACTGAAAGCAGGAATCCTATAATCTCCTCGGTCCCAATTCTTATGTGCTTAGACTAAAAGAGCACGGGCTGAGTTCACCTGTTCGTCCTTCTGAAGTTTCTGAAACTGCTGCAGGAGTATGAGTTAAAAAAACCTGTACCTAACCCTTATCCAGAACTATTCTCAGTATTTGCATCCTGTACCATAACTGCACAAAGCTACCAGCTTTCCAAGGACTGATTTTTTAAAAGTGACAAACTCTAGAACTGACACTTCAGGTTGAAGCACATCAAAGAGTCCTAAGGAATAATTAAGATAATAAGGCGTATTAAAACACAGTAGTTGTCACACTGGAAACAATGGTCCCTAGGGCTGAGGAGCAGACAGCGCTTCCCATCGACGCCTTAAACTGTCAGTGAGGAAGGGAATTCCCTTCTCATCCCAGCAAGAGATCAGTGGGTGCCCTCAGAACGTGAAGCTGCGAAGGCTGATGCTAGCAGGAACGCCGCTGCGGTCCGCGCCGATACGTGCCTAATCTTCCCGTTCCTAAACCGAGCCAAGCTGGTTTCCATAATATCCTGTGGTAGCCAGTTCCGCAGGTTCATCAGATAAAACCTCCTGCAGCCCGAGCAAAGGCGCCCTCTCATTCAAAGCGGGTGGGTCCCCGGCGACCCGCCCGGGCACAGCCCAGCGCCGCCGCACCGACAGCACAGCCCCGACGACGGCCACGACGGCCCCGCAGGTGCCCCGGGAAGGGGCTGCCCTCTCCGCCTTTCCCGGCTCCGCCCGGCCCAGCCCTACCGCTGCCATCCTCAGGCCCCTCACGGCCCGGGCGGAGGCGAGGGGCGGCCACCCCGCCAGCGGCCTACCCCCACCCCCAGGGCCGCGCCGCCCGCCCTCACCGCTGTCGCCGATGATGAGCAGCTTGAAGAGGTGATCGTAGTCCCTGGCCATGGCCGGGGCGGCGGGAGCGGCCGCGGGCGGCGGAGCGAGGGGGGGANAGCCTCCGCCGCGCGGCGCTCGCGAGCCGCGCCTGCGCAGAAGGAGCGGCGGGGTCAGGGCGTCGCGCGGCTGGGTCGTCGTGACAGAGCTGTGAGGGATGGGCTGCGGTGGGGCTGTCTCTCCCCCTTCCGCTCCGCTGCTAGCTCGGCTCGCCCCTGCCCTGAGCCGCCTCCAGCAGCCAGCGGTGTGTCCACCTCGGCCCCCATAGGCACTCGCTTGAGGCCGGCAGACATGGCAGGGAGGGAGGTTGTCCCCAGGAAAGCACCAAAGGTGTGAAAGAGACGCAGCGGTATCAGACACTGTTGGCTCCACTCCTGGGAATGCACAGGAGCAGACCTCGGCGGCTAGTAACGTGTTTTGATTCTTCAGGAAGAGGCCCCTGCACCAGAGCAGCAGGTTGCACAGCTACAGGAACAGTTCCCATCAGAGCCAGACTTGCAGGTGAGGAAGCACACGGCAGAGTGATATGAAAGGCCCAGGTGTGTCACGCAGGCCTGGCAATTCAGGCCAGGCTAGATTGAGACTCCTTGGGGGTTTAATCTGAAGGTGTGCCTGTGTATGGCTCAAGAAGGGCCTTGACCTCACACACAAGCGCAGCTGTGCCTGCACCATCCACAGCATTCAAACAGCACTCTGGGGGTTGTCGTAAGACACAACCCAAGTAGTTTTCCTGTCAGTTGCACAGGTGCTGCCTGCACAAACTCAGTAAAACTATGATCACAGATATGTGATCTCCACTGCTAAATGGATTCAAGGGCACAGGGATGCTGATTTTCCATTCTTTTTCTACAATATTCTTACTGGTACATAAACTCCTGATAGCAAACAGTGCAGTGTTTTGGTACAGAACAGATAATTACTTCTTTCCCCAGTTATTAAGGCTTTTCAGGACATATGTAAAAAAAAAAAAAAAAGGCAAAGTGCTAGGTATTGCACCTGTCTTACACTTTTAATTTAGCATAGATTCAACCCAAAATATTGGCATGCTTATTGAATTCAGCTTAAGTTATTTTTTATATTTTACAATTATTAAGTTTACAATTCATTGACACAAGTATCTCATTAACGTGCATTTGGCTTACAAATGAGAAGAGCTCTGTTAGCACTGACCCCTATGGTCAAGCTGAGCCTATGAACAGGCAGAGGAAAGATGACAGAGATCAAAACCAGTTAACTTAAAAATACCAATCCACAATGCTTTTGAAAATTAAAATCTAATCAATTGTTCTAAGGATGCTTAAAGAGTAGGATGCACCTACTCTGAGGGTCTTTTTGTAGGACCAAACACAAGTAAAAGCTTGGAATGAGTGGATCATCACCACTGCAAACCACGCTGGGTAACACCAAGAGAGTCTTTGTGTGCCAGAACAGGTTGTCCAGGGAGTCTGACTCACCTGGACAGTGCCCACAGCAACCTGTTCTTCATGGCTGTGCTTTGCCCACAGGGACTGGACTAGCCAAAATCCAGATGTGCTTTCCAGCCACAATTGCACTGTGATCTGTGAGTGTTCCTTAGAGAAGGACAGACAGTTTTTAGCAGGGTTGTTTTTTCCCATAACATTGACTTGAAAGCTATAGGCTCTTTTCTCTGCATTTATACAACAGGGTTTGATGATGAGGACTCAGAATACATTTTTCAGGCAATTGTCTCTAACTGCTGCTTCTGTATAGCATATGTGGTATGATTCTACAGTAACACTCATCCAATTTTTATGCAGTTCATCTGGAAACAAACCAACTCAGTATGGCTAAAATAGCATGTCTGTGTTGAAGAGGGTTTTTTTAAGCACATAAAATTTTATCTTCTAAATATGTCTCATCAACAATATGGTTAATGTCTGTGGGTTTAATTAAACCTTCCTCAATCTCACCCTTCAAAAAAGTATTCTAGCTTTCGATGCTCACCCCTGTCAAGTCACACAGAGGCTGAACTCCACTTAGATGATCTCCATCTCGTATTCACTCTACAGCTCAAGCATTTAAAACACCACACCCCATAGCTCATTCTGCATTATCCTAAAATCTGTGACATAGCTGAGGAGCAGGAGGAAGGCTGGGGTGTTACCAAACACAAGTATCATTTAATAGACACCCTGCCAGAAAAAGGATTTGCTGCTAGCCCAAACCTAGCCCTGTCCTGAAGCAATCCCCACCACCTATCACTCACCCCAGTAAAGCACTTGGACAGCCCATGAAATAGCCCAGCACATGCCCTGAGCATCAGGGTAGCTGAGGATGTTGCATGGCTGCAAAGAAAGCTCTTGAATCCAGTGTACAAATGACACCAGCTCAACCCCAAAATGACAGTAACTTCTGTTACCTTCTTTTCAAGTTCATGAATCCTCATCGAGTGAGAAGCCTGAGATGGCATCATGTAACCTGGTAACATGGACAGTACAAGCTGTGACTTGCCTAGAAGAAAACCATCAAAATAGTTGAATGTTTTATGCTTTCACATTTGTCTCTTTCCCGTTGGGAGTTTTTAGCACCTTGTAAGTTTAAACGTCTCTCATAAATTATTTTTCGATCTTGAAATACAGTTCAGCTGTCACTCAGAGGCACTTGCTTGACAGTTCAAAGATGTTATTACAGTCGGTTGTGGGGAAAAATTATCTGTTACTGACAACTGGTATTTTTCAGACACGGGAAATGAGAAAAGAATTAATTCTTTAGTCTCCAAGTTGGCACAATCAATTTATCAGATCTTGTGTTGTGGCAAAAAATTATGGGTATTTTATCTCTGATGTATTATATTGCAGTGTATAAATAGTTCAGTGGAAAGGAGATATCAAACCCCAAATCCAGTGTTTCACTGTAATTGAATCAGCATATTCTCAGCAAGGGCAAGTGAGCTCCTGCCTTTTACTCCTCCTCAAAACTACTGAGTGCAGAAATTCAGCAGCTGTTTGGAAAGGTGAGTTTTCCCACTTGCTGCTGCAGAAGGTGGAAATACAAATCATCCAAATACTCTTAATAACAAAAGATCTTGTTGGTTAAAATTAACAGGTTAATAGAGGAGGCTTTACTTTAACTGATAATTTCTTTTCATATGTTTATGTGGAGCATCACTTAGAACCCACGAGAGAACAGGTAAGCCAGGGTGCCCATGATGAAGAGCTCAAACAGCCATTCTTGGTAGAAAGCTGGAATTTTTTTGAATGGCATAAAATTCTGTACCTGTCTCAGCGCACACAAGTGTCTGCATTGCATGGTTTAACTGCTGTTTTTCCCCTTATCCTCAGAGACAGCTAATTCATTATAGATTGAACTAATTCCAGTGCCCTGAGACTGCCAAATCCTTAAGAGCATTTAGCTGAGCTTTCACTTTTTGATTATTACCAATCCAGTGCAAAATACAGTTTTAAGATTTGCAAGTATTTTGGAAGGCAAAATCAGAATTAAAGCCCCCTTCAGGATGCAGATAAATGTTAAGAAATTAGTAGAATACAATTTCAGGTAGGCCAACTGGAAGGTACTGCAGTTCTGTAGAAATAGCCAACTGCATAAATCCAAGATTGGAATTGAAGAGGCAAAGAGCAATTCTGTAGCTTGGCTTCATAGCTAATCGCAAATTGAACACATCAACACCACTGTGCTGTTGCAGAAACAGACCAACCAACCTGAACTTGTGCTGGGATCAACAGCAGTGTGTTATGTAGGACTTGCAAAGTTATGTTCTGCCTGAGGGAACCTTGTTCCAGTGGTGGACACCATGAGGTAAACAGAATGGAACAAAGAGGAAAGGTTGAGAGACCTGAGAATAAAAGACTGAAAGGGGATCTTCTCAATGCTGATCAGTGGCTAGGGGGTGGGAGATAAGAGAATGGTGCCCAATGATAGGGCAAGAGGCAGTGAGCACAAACTGGAAGGCGGCAAGTTCTATCTAAACGTAAGGAAAACATTTTTCTTGTGAGGGTGCTGGAACACTGGGGCAGGCTGCCCAGAGAGGTTCTGGAGTCTCCTTCTCTGAAGAGATTCCAGACCCACCTGGATATTATGATCCTGAGCAATCTGCTGTGGAAGACCCTGCTTTAGCAGGGAAGTTGGATGAGATGGTCCCCAGAGGTCCCTTCCAGCTCCCACTGTGCTGGGATTCTGTGAAATATGGAGGGCAGCAGCATAGGTTTAGAAAATATTAAAATCTTGGAAAACACTTAGAAAATCTAAACCTGTTTCCTCTAGGGGTGACAACACTGCAAAAATCAGCTGATTTCAGGGTCCCTGGGAACAGGACAAGCAGCAGTGGGCTCAAGTAGCAGCAAGGAAGATACACATGAGGTACGTTCTGACAGTGTGAAAAGTTTGTGTCATGAAATAGGGCATAGAGATATTATGGAATCTCCATCATACAATGCTAAAAAAAAATAGCTGCATGGAAGTCAGGCAAGGTTGAGCTGGAGCTGAGCCTCTCTTTGGTAAGGAGTAAACCAGCTGATTTTCCCAGTACTTCCAACAGCATTCCACTGACTGCTACAGCAGACCCATATTCAGCAGCCTACACCACAGGTCTGGGAGCTGATGTAACATCAAGCACGTTTTGACAGGCTCTTGTAGTTCTGACCAAAACAAAGCACAGCACTCCTGAATATCTACTCCAGATTCTATTTTGCTGTTTTGAGGCCTTAGTATGTTGAAAATAAAAAGGTTTTGTTTGCTGCTACTGCTGGAGCAACTGGCACATGGTTCTAGCAGAATGTGTGCTCCTATGTGGTCACATTTCATGCTCTCAAATTTTATGATGCATGGTGGTGTGTTTTCCTTCCTTGTCATGGCCTGAGCCCTCCAGAATTACATGCAAGGAAGATTTCCCCCACACACCACCCACCCGTTTGAAATAACAAATATTAATGCTATGACTTTCCAGGTACAACTAAATTCTGTGTAGTTTCATAGAATAGGTAAGGCTTACTTAACTACTACTGTACACAGAATATTTCCTTCTAAAAATCTGTATGCTCCAGCATACAGACTTTCACTGTTGTCATGAAGTGGCATAAAAGGTATTAGTAATTAAAGTTGTTTTTTTTTAATCAGGTCTCTGTAGCCAGGTAAAATAAAAACACTTAATTCTTGGAGCAGTACAACTCATTGACAAAAACAATCTGCATGTTGTTACGTGCCAAGTATCTTATGAAGCTTTTGAAGATGTGAAAATAGAGGACCTGTCACAAGCTGAATAAGTAAAAAGCTGTCTGTAGTTAAAAATACTTTGGAAATTAATAGGAGTAATTACTCACAAATCTCATTAAATGTCAGTTCTGAGTTGGTTTTAAACCATTGCTTGCCTCAGTTCTGCAAAAGGTGTTACAGATTACAGCACTGCCCACTCTGCAAACTGTGTGCCCTAGAAAATGCAGGGCCAGAAAGTAAATCATGGTGTAAATTAATTCACAAATGAATTTGTAAAAAGAACAGTTTACACCAGAAGGATCAAAGTCAGAGCCTTTATTAAATGTTCCTTCTTTAAACAGTCTGGATTTAATCCCCCCTTTCTCAGCTGTGATTTCTAAGGCTATTTTAAATACTTTGTTGTACAGGGATTTTCAGTCTTCAGAACTGTCACAAGCAGCAAGTTAGCAGTACACAAAAACAATACAATTTAACTTCCACTGAGTTCTACTCCTGCCTCACAGGGTCTGTGGAAAAGACCAACAGTGCTGCTAGCACTGGGGTTTCTGCACAGACCCTGGAAAGGAAACAGCTGTCACCAGAGTTTAAGCCTGATGTGCCCCAGCCACATCTCACAACTGGCCAGGATTTCCCAGTATTGATTAGTATATCTGTTTCTTGCGCATTATCTGTTTCAAAAAGGGGACCAAATTTTCAATTTTCAACTAAAGTGGGTCTAATTAAGGCTGTTCTGGTATATGTGGTACTAAAATACTCTCTGGGAGTCCTTTTCATGAAATCCCATCAGAATTAACATTTTCAAAAATGAAAACATTTAAAGTAAGTGTTGGAGTTGAAATGCTGATGCAGCGCTTGGTTCAGTGTTGCCTTGTCTTCTGGAGCTTTATTATCACGTCAGTATAGTGTCATCTATCTGTTCATCAGAGTCTGCCTGGCCAGCCAGCTTCTTCAGGGATCTCCTGCAGCTTTCGTTGAGAAGCTCCAAGCTGGCAGCATCTAGAATCTTGGACACTGACTGTGGGAGGAAGACAGCATCAATTACCAATTCCTTACGACACACCATTCAGACTGAAAATAAAGGTAAGTGCCTTACAGGCTTTGTTTATCTGAAAGTCTTTAAAATGTACCAAAATCCTTCATCTGGTTTTGTGATTCCAGACACAGGAACTATCCAAAACCAGCTAAGACTTAGAAAAGAGGTCTGGAAATGGATGAGTGAAGTAGTCAATCCCAAACAACTCTCTCTAGCACCACTGATGCTGCAGTAAGACTACACAAGTGACAAAAGCAGTAAACTAGTCCTAGTTCAGATAAATGCAGCAGAGTAAAAGCTTAGGGCATTTTGAAAGCAAGGCTGCCACATTAAACCTGGGAGGTATATGAGATACCTCAATGTAGTGGTACTGCACCATGCCAGCATTGGTCGTTTCCTCAAGGTTAGCATGAGAATAGTGATGAAGGCTTAAATGCAAACGGGAACATCCCACTCCATCTGTTTCACAGGAGATCAAGGGAGGTTCTTCTCCCCCTCTACTCTGCCCTGGTGAGACTCCATCTTGAGTACTGCATTCAGTTTTGGGCTCCCCAGTTGAAGAGGGACAGGGATCTACTGGAGAGAGTCCAAGGGAGGGCTGCGAGGATGAGTAGGGGACTGGAGCACTGCCTGATGAGGAGAGGCTGAGGGACCTGGGGCTGTCTAGTCTGGAGAAGAGAAGACTGAGAAGGGATTTAATAAATGTTTATGAGGACTGGGGTTTGGGGTGGGGGGGGCGGACAGGAGACACAGGCTCTGCTCACTTGCTCCCTGTGATAGGACAAGGAGCAATGGATGGAAGCTACAGCACAGGAGGTTCCAGCTCAACACAAGGGGGAACTTCTTGACTGTAAGGGTCCCAGAGCACTGGAACAGGCTCCCCAGAGAGGTTGTGGAGTCTCCTCTGGAGACTTTCAAGACCTGTCTGAATGTGTTCCTGTGTGACCTGAGCTAGATTGTCTGGACCTGCTCTGGCAGGGGGCTTGGACTGGCTGATCTCTTTGGATCCCTTCTAACCCCTGATATGCTTTGATCCTGTGAGACTACCAAGCACCTCCTGAGCTGAGGCACAACACTGAACCATGCCAATGTGACACAGCCTTTCACCAATGATGACATTTTCTGTGGTCTCATACCTCAAGCACTTCTTCACCCGCTCTCATCTTCAGAAGATTGACGATCGCTTGGTCACTGTAGGCTCTCACACTGGTGTTTTTGTCCTTGGTGTTGTCCAGAAGCGCTTTCAGAATGGGTTTAATTGTCTGAGGATCCAGTGAGGGAAGATGGTTTTTATTTGCCCACCAGATCATCTTTTCTGCAACTAACTTTATGTCACTGGATGAGTTCTGAAGACACTAAAGGAGACAAAGATGGACTTAAATTCAAATACATCAAGGACAGGTATTTAAAGCAGTAGTTTAATGTAAGTATTTTAATAACAAGAAAAGCAAACCTTTCAACAACAAGTTTGACTGGACTGTGGGACAGTAACAGAAGATAAAGACACATTTTCAAAAGAAAACCTCTACAAATGTGGTTACCAACATGGTCACATGTTTCTGTCAACTGCCTCAGGAAAAGACAATGACCACTAAGGGCAGCCAAAGCTGATGGTGTTAGCACCTCTGTAAAACACCCCAGCAGCCAAGTCAGTCTCTGGTTGCATTCAAAGGTACACCTCAACAGTGGGCTGCATTTTAAAATTAAACTAAAGCTTTCTATTTTTTATCTAATCTCAACACATTTAAAACATGAAAGCTAACATCTGAATGTCAGCTGCATTATAAATACTGTGGTAAAGGTATTGTGACATTTTAATACACTATTATGATACAAACTGATATGTACATGTGGGATTTCAAACAGTCTGCTTTGAAGGGTGTTGCCCTGCGTCATGTCAGCTTGCATGTTTGGTAGTTGTTCAAGTAAATTGAAATGTAAAAGCTAAAAATGTAATACATTTGTATTACATAATACTTAAAATAAAGGTGACAGACAACAGCAAAGGCAGCTCTCCTGCCACAGCACTTCCCCTCACTCTATCTTCCTGTCTTTTCTAAGACATTAAAACCATCCTGAGGTTCTGATGTTCAAAATGTAGATCCTGGCTACCACGAGGAATGCTTTCATGTGGAGTGGGGGAGAGGGAAGAAAAAAAAGGCAAACAAAAAAATCCATCCCACACTAAAAAAAGCCAGATCAAGAAAGAAAGGAATTCTGAGGCAGAATATTCAAACATATATGAATTGAAAAAGGCATTAACTTCGGTACTCTCTGAGTCTTTCAGAACTAATCCCTTCCACAATAGTGCAATTCAAGTACTGCAGCAAACCAAGCAAGGTGAGAGTTGGTATTTCATGCATTTCTAACAAAGATCCCTTGACCTTCAGCAACCACAGAATGTGACAACTCCCCCCACGCTTCCCTGCTTCTCTGCAAATGTTTGTTACTGCAAATGAAAAAATGAATTCACAAGAACCAAACCTGAAGTGTACCACAGCAAAAGCAAAAGTCAAATTTCCATAATACAGCAGGGATAGTGGTATCGTATCCAACAACTGCAAAGCAGGCTGATAAAGAGATCCTGTCTGTACTTTGTCCCCAAAAGAAAGAGCTAGATTTTCAGGGATCAGGGGATTTAGAGCTTCCCAAGATAAGGCAACCAAGCTGTCAGTTTGCTTGCAGGGTTACCATACAGACATTTGAGAGAGAAAACCACCCATGAGTTAGCTGAAATATCTGGATCACACAAGAACACCATCAGATAGATACCATAAAAAGTCTTACCTTAATAAAGAGGTTGGAAAGTTTTGGAGGCAGGTTCTCTCCTCCTTCCATGTGGTATTTCATAAGAAATCCCATCCCTCTGATGCCACTCACTGCAATGGGAATCTTCAGCATAAAGACAAAAATGAGTATTACTACAGCAGAGTTCAACAGCCTTTATAACTAGGCCCATGGTCTGCTAAGCTTTTGTGGAAGGCTAAACCCAGCTTTCAAAAACACTGTAGCATGCAAAGCAGGAAAACCTTGGGTTAATGTTGTTGGGTGATATGATAAAAAAATCCTAATGCAGCTATAAGCCACATGGAGTAAGGTGGCAGGACTCAGAGTTCCTCTACCCTGCCTACACCAAATCACTTATTCAACCCTCAATTTAAAATCTTCCTCTTAAAATGAAATATTTGCATTTCTTGTAAACCTGGCCTATGAATGGGAACTTCAATAGGGAAACAGAAGTGCAATTTACTCCAAGTGAAAGCTATTATTTAATCTTCATAGAGATCAGAGCTCTCAGAACAGTCTTGTCATTTCAGTTTAAAAACCACATCTAGCTGCAGGAGACTTCAGATTGCACTGGGTTTTTCTATCTTCTATCTATCACAATACCTCTTAAAACCACTCCCAATAGGCACTTGCCGCAGAACTCGCCCACTCACCCTGTCAGCAGTGGCATTGCTGAGGATCATCTCCTGGACACTGTTGTAGTATTTGGGGGAACACAGCCTGCTAGGAGCAACATTGACAGCCACAGAGAGAGCCAGGCTTCGCCCGTGTCTCACCATCCAGTCAATGCCTGAGACATCTGCTGCAAGTGACAGAAAAGAACAATAGCATGGCTCCTGCTATCCAGTTTCTTTCTCTAAAAAAGCTTCTGTTAGTTTGTTAACTTGCTTCCATAAAATGAATAATAAGCAGCATCTAAAAGCAATGCTTTGCCTCCTCCACTCCTCCCACAAAGTCATCTGAGCAGTGCTAAAACAACACCTTTACCAGACAGTGGCTCTCTACTGTTCAGCCTAGTTACTTCTGGTCTCGGTCAGACAAGATCAGCCCCACAACACTGAATGCATGGAGGAGCTCAGCATGGGAATTACACAAGCTTTGACTAGAAAAACTGTACAAGTCATTTGTAATTTGAAACCAGCTAACAGATTCCCTTTCCAGTGCCAAAGAGGAGAGTAATCCTGTGGCGTGCTCAACCACTGTGAGCTCCTATAAAATTCAGGCATTTTGCTTAACTTGGAGGCAAATTAGTTAATTCTTCCAAAGCATCCAAAGGCACCTGATGCAGTCTGCAGTTAGCAAAAGCTAATCTAAGATAAAGAGTGTCATCAAAAGAGGTGGACTGGCCCTCCTGTCTGCCCTGCCCAGCCATCCTGTCACCTCATGTTCTCTCAGTGTCAGCACTAACAATCACTTAGCCATACTGATACTCTCATCAACTCATCTGCAAACAAATTCAAGACAAAAGTATGGGTAACCCCAAATTACAACTACCACTCTGTGCTCCCCTGTGCACCAGGGGTACAAATGAACTGCAACGAGCAAAGAAAAGCAGAAGAAAATCTAGAGGAGAGATTCGGGCTAAGATAAAGTGGAATAACCTAAATTAGTCACCAAGTTTGCCAAATCAGTGGCTAAGGCATCTTCCCCTGCTTCTGCTCACCATGAGCAGCTTCGCTTACCCAGCAAGTGATGATGGAGAACAGTACTGAGCTCCTCTTCAGACAGAAATGCACACAGCTCACCTAGGCAGCCAGCCGAGGCCATGCGGGTGGCATCCTAGAGAGGAAAGGAAGGAAAGGGTAACATTGGGTAAGCTTAATGCACATCAGAGATATGGAGCAGGAAGAGCAACTGACAGAAGATGGTATGAGATATAAAAAAAAGAGAGGAAATAAATAGTAGTAGCAGTATTTCACTCCTACTACCTGTGGACTTCTGCCAGTTCACAAATATGTAATGGAACTTAATGCCAGATCCAGTCAAAATGCCAGCAGAGGCTGAAGACTTACAGACCTTAGATTAACTTTCCCATTTAATCAGAATTTTAAAGAGAAAAATGAACGTTTTAAAAGATGTATTAAGTTTAGATTCACAGTCTAGAAAGCAAGTGTTACTTCCAGCCATCTCTGGATGGGTTCTCTCTCTGATAAACTCATGCTACTTTCCAAACGTCTTTCAGGCTTTTCTTGTTCTGCCTTGCCTGTGTGACCATCCCAACTCTTCTCCTCTCCACCCTGAAACTTAACTATCCAGTGAGAATTATTCAATTCTGTTTCCAGCGTGCCAACAAGTTGCATGTCCACATGGCACCAATTAAGACATAAGGGAGAAATTATTAGATGATTAATTTTTATCTCACAGATGGCACTGTTGCTGTCTGCCACACAGAGCAGACCCTATATTAAACTTGGAGAGTTTCTTGCTCATTAGAAAAAAAATCTGTCATTATCTGAAAAAACTGTCACACTACCCCACCTGAGAGCCTGCAAACACACTTATGTGCACAGTGAAGGTATTGCAGATATTCTCCAAGATAAAAAGCAAATCCTGACTTCAGAGCCGCCTTGAACACCTTGGTGAGGAGCTGCAGGTCAAACCCACGTACATGGTTGCTAAGGAGACATTAAACTCAGGGATCTTCAGAATTTCCACTGATTGGCTGGGGATCTCCCAGTCCTTGCACCTGAGTCCCAGCTAAACACACTGCAAAGCTCCAACAAAATGGATTCTACAGACCAAATTCAGTTTAGTGAGCAATACCCAACCACATCCCTCTTGATCTAAGTTTCTTTCCACTCTGTCATATGTAATTTACCCCACAATTTATATTGGAAAATAATTCTGTTAGAAAGTTCAGATTTTAACTTTTAAGTAAGACTGTCTGGTGCAGGGATCCTCAGCAGCTGGTTGACACAGTACCTCATCATGTCCCAGCATCCCCAGAAGCACTGTGCTGATATTCTTCTTAATTGCAGCATCTACTTTTGCACCGGCTCCTCGTGTTACAAACCGCAGAGCTTGCAGCATTGTGTCCCTAGAAGTGACCACAGGGTACAGTCAGACACTACCTCTCCCCACCCTAAGGAAGAGATTGAGCTCTGGACATGCCACAGTTTCTTACACAGCAGAGACACTGAGACAGCTTCAGTTCAGGAGGCTGATACTCTGCACTGCTGAAAACACCTTTATGTACTCGCACCTGTCAGTCACAATGTGTTTTCTGACTATTCAAGCATTAACAAATTCTCAAGAAGTTAATTTCTTAGGAATCTGTGCACTTAGGATACAAGAACAGCTGCACTACTTCAGGTCAGACTGACTACCAGTAAAGTCTTGTACTTGAAAGTGGGCTGCAGTGGGGTGTGTTGGAGAGAGAACTGGGCAGGTCCCAGCAATGCTCCACCCAATGCACTGTCAGCTCAGCTTCTGATGCAGGAAGTCCTTATCACTCATGTTCTTTGCTTCACAATGCTTAATTAACAGTCAACTGCTTTCACCCAGAAGTAAACTTTTTTCTCAGAACTGGGGGTGTGTTCATCCACCCCAGCCCTTTCTTTCATCCTTACCAAGCAAGCTTGTCTGAGAAGTCACCTACAGCTTACCTGATGGCAGAGTCATCGCTGGAGCGAATGCCGTTGAGCAGCTCGGTGAAGAGGGGATCCACTTTGACATGGATGACAATGAGCTTGCCCAGAGCGTCGGCGGCTTTGAGGCGAACTGCACGGTTTGAGTCTTGCAGAGCTTTAGTGAAGGTTGTTTGCAGCTGGGGCAAAAATGGCTTCAGGGCAATCTCAACCTATAGCAGAGATGAAAGAAGGGAAGGTCATGCAGTCCAGTCTAAAATGGCTGGAAATCAAAGGCTGAGCATGGCCTCTTCTATGGCAGTCATCACAAATAGTTCTTTTCCACATCTAACACTACTGAAACAGGAAAAACATGAAACAATACCACAACACTCCTAACCTTTTCAAAGCTGCATGCTGAGATACAAGGGTAACATTGCTGAAAAACTCCACCCTCATGAAGAGCCTTTTACATACAGAGCACTAAATAAAAGCTCAGCCCAGTTCAATGATACACAAGATGATCTTTGCACTTGGCAGTTCATAAAAAATGGTGTTCACAGGAGAGATTAATTACATGGTAGTTTGTAATCACTTGACAGTGGGATCAGCATTTATCAGTATTTCCAAGAAGCCCAGTGGCTCAAGCTCTGGCCAGAAGCTGCTGGAAGAACACAATCCAATCACAGTGCCATTTGTAAATATCCAATCCACACCAGCAGACATCCAAGCTGCATTTACAGGAACAGCACCAGGTATTTCTGAAGGTTACCATGGAAAATGTTCACAAACCACAGTCAATTACTTTACCTTAGCTAGAAGAAGGCTTAATGTTTCCAGCAGAGCCACCTTGACATTCCAGCTGAACCGATCTCCCAAGATCCGAATAAGTGGCCCAGTAATGCTCACCACAGATGGTTTAAGAGCTTCAGCAGAAGTCAGCTTAATAACCAGCCCTAAGGCCTTTGCTGCTTCCTCCTTCTGGTCTGGATTACCAGTTAAAACACCTTCCCGCAGTACCAGGAGGATGGAGGTCACTCCCTGTCATGAAAATCAGAGAAAAAAGCTTAGAAGGCAAGATGCAAAAAAAAAAAAAAATATACCTTATTTTTGCTCCTGTTATGCGAGATGCACAGACTTGGAGAGTTTCTCTCAATTTCCTGTTGACCTTCAGCTGCCTGCTTCCACATTCACAGAGCTACTTTTATGTGGTTTGATTTCATGCATCTACGCCTTCCTAAGCCAGCTGCTATGAGAAAAGTGGTGGCGGCTCAGGGAATTTTTAAACCAGAGAAAGTTGGCACAGAAGTCCAGCTTTACTCCCCCACAAGAAGCAGCCAGCGACCAGGACTTACATGCGTAACACAACTGTCAAAGATCTTGTTACAAGAGCAGCCTTCGGCGGGGGTAACTCAAGAGCAGCAGTAACCTACAAAAGGTCTCTCCCATGCACAGGTTTGGACTGCCCAAATAATCAGTGCTTCTAACAGCTGTAAAGTCTTATCAGTTAGCTGCCCCAAAAGGTGGCTGTGAGGAAACCAGGCTCATTCTGATCCTTTACCTTCTTAGGGATACAGAATCCTGGCACATGCTCGCCTTTGGCCTCGTTTCCTACAATCCGGATATCCTTGTGCAGGTCCTCAATGAGAGCAAGCTGGTTCCCAGCATCTAATTTCTGCAGGAGAGAGGTGCAACACAACGATGAGGCACCACAGCAGTCACTTATTCTTTATGAGTAGTTCTCAGGTGTGTCAAGATCCCCATTTCCTGCCTCTTTGGTTACAAAGTCACAGTGGAAGAGTCAAGCTCATCTTGCCATTCTCCAGTCCCTGCAGCGTTCATAAATGTAATGTAGTTTAGAGTCAAAACAGAAGGGTCACTTCAGGTACTATGTTACCAGCTATCCCCTGTTTTCTCCTTGCAACTTCAACCTTTACCACTGTAACCTTTTTAAGCTGCTTCTCACCTTGGTGATGGAATTCAGTGCATCCCAGCTTTCATTCAGAACGACAGGGTTGGTGTCATTAAACAGACGTATCAAGCCTGAAACCAAGCTCCTGAGATGACCAGTGTAGTCTGCTTTTGTCTTAGAGCAGTAGATATTCAGAATGACAGCTGCTGCCTGTCTCATTCCCAGCTCAGGGCTGCGGGTAGCTTCTAGTAAATCTTCAATTATAATTCTTTGTCCAGCGTCATCTTCCACCGACAGGATTACAGATTGGCAGTTTGCCATCTCCTGAAGAGTCAAAATTAACTTTCCATTAAGTCTCAAATAGAACAAAGCCAGATTTAGCCCCAGGTTTCCCCCTGTTAACCACAGCATTCTCTCCTAACAGAAATGCTACATATCCCACTTGCTAATTATTGCTTCTTAAGTAGCTAGTCACATCACAATTCAAGGATCAGTTCGGTCCTGGAGCAGCAGACAGGCCTAGAACCAACTCTCAGAACTGAACAAGTGACTACACTCTGCAGAAGTGGTTGCTGCACAGGTCAATCTCAGCTGCACAAGGGCTAATTTACAAAACTCAGAGCACTTAGTCTCCCTGTCCCACACACCCATCAAGAGACTGGGCCTTGTCAGGTACCATTTTTTGATGTAGGTAATTTAATGCTGTGCATCATAATACTAATTACAAGCATGTCTGTGGGTACAGAGATCTCCAGACAGACTTGGGGCTAGAAGCTGAGCTAATGGGCATCTACAGCAGACAGAGCACAGGACTCTGTCACTAACATTCCTGATTCACTCTGCAATCACAACTCCAGGACATTCTCTGGAGTCCAAATACCAGATGTTTCAGAAGGCAGTACAGGAGGAGTGCTGCATGCAAAGCAGGAGATTTCCTCCCTTCAGCCCTTTAATCTCTCAGTCTTCCACATCAAGAATAAATACAAAGTTAACTAGACACTCTGGCAGTTCTCCAAAAATAAGTAAACTGAGAATTGTATCTTGTTGCAGGCCAAAGAGACTTTTATATAGATACAAATAGATATGGAAAGCATACGTTTTTCCACTCACAATATGCCACCAGGCAAAAAGACTCATCCTGGAGGAGCTAATGGACTGAATTAAAACAGGCAATCTGTGCATCTAGAGAACACAGACTCTGTGCTGGGAAGTAAACCCCAAAGCTCTAACTTCAGGCAACCTGTCATAACAGAGAGCTGAGCCCTGCTACTTGCCAATTGCTCTTCACTGGTCCCCAGCTTCTCTTTCAAGGCAGACATCATAGCAGGCAGGATGACACTCAAATGCCGTGTCAGCGCGTCCCCAGCCACCGACGAGAGGAAAGCAAGCACACGGGTGTTCACAGGGGGGTTAGTCAGCTGAAAAAACACAAACCAGAGTTTGTTCAGAAGGAATCTGACTTCATCTACAACATGACAAATGAAAGTACCAGTGCATCGCGACCCCTTGTGAGCATAAAATCAGAAGAAAATCTAAAGTGATGCTCTTCCTTTTGATATAATCCTTCAAAGAAAATTGGCAGCAATCAGAGGAAAGAGCTTAGTTCTGAAATTTAAAATTTCTGACTGTACCTTTGGCACCAAATAAGGCAGCACCACACGGCTCTTGACAGCCATAACTTGTTTAAGACCATCCACAGCAAAGTCAGATGTCTCTTCATTATCCTACAGGGAAGGAGAAAGATATGAACTTGAGAGATGGTTTGTGACACACCAAGCTAAACCCTATTTCAAGTAACAATTCACCATGTGAACATACCAACAACCCCACAGACCTTTCTATCCCAAAATCCCAAACCAAGCTCTTGTGTCACATCAGAAAGATTTTCTGTATCAGAAATGGTGGACAGACAACTTCAGCAGGTGATACTAGCACAGCCAGATGTAGCAGTTCTTAGACCTAGGCTTTATCTACAACATCTTCCCTACAGATGGCCAGGATGACTCCATGGAGTCATAACAGAGCTGCCATTCCCTGGAAGGTCTGCCGCTGCAATCTTGCTTCTCCCTCAGGCTAATTATTCAAAACCTGTCCCACAGCATCATTAATCAAGCTATTGACTGATGTTAAGCAATGCTTACCAGCTGCTTCAGCAAAAATGGCAGGATATCTTCAAGGGCTTGATGTCCAATTGTTGAGTGCAGTTGTTCAAAAGTTTTAGCTGCAGCCTCTCGCACTTCTTCCAGAGGGTCACAGAGTGCTTTTCGCACTGTAGGAACTAGGGACTCCGAGAAAAGCAGTACCTAAAGGTGCAGAGATGACATTACAGAACCTCTAAAGCACAACAGACTCATGCATCTCAGGGAAGCAGCTAAAGATACAGAATTTGCACACATGAAACTAAATTGCTGTTTGCTTGAAATGTGTTGGGAGAAAACCAGGCTTAATTAACTGCTATATCAAACATCTGCAGTGCTCTAACAAATCTGCAAACATCTAACAAATCTGCAAACAGATCTGCAAACATCTAATGAATATCTGCAGTGCTCTAAGGCTACGTAGTGGATGATTTCTATTAGTGTAGCTCACAGAAATCAGAACTCTGTGATGCTGTAATTTACTGACAGACAAAAATACAAACATTTGCCTGAACAGCAGCTCAGGTTAGTTCTAAGCCCTGAATCCAGCTCATAAAACATATCCAGCGCTAGCTGTATTGTTCTGTCTCAGCTGCAATACCTGCATCGTAACACAGATCTGGAAAACTGGAGATTTCACCTTCTACGTGGAACTCACCGCATCCCGGCTGGTAGACTTCATTATCTCACTCAATCCAATGCAGACTCCTTGCCTCTCATCACTCTTGTCTGACCTCAGTCCATCCTCCAGAATGGGAATGATTTCAGGAAGGATCTTCTCTCCTAACTTTCGGACAAGGTCTCCTAATGTCCGTGCTGCAACCTGTCCCCAGAAAGGTACTGATTAACCATTCTCCTGGTTTGTCAAACTTAAGAAGTATATAAACAGTATGCACGGAGTAGTAGAAACAGAAAGAGCACTACTATGAATAACTATAGGAAAACAGCTGTACTGCTATTACAGTGGTCTTCAGCAGAGGGAGAACTCATAGAATCATAGAATGGTCCAGGCCAGAAGGGACCTCTAGAGGTCATCCAGTCCTGCCTCCCTGCAGTCAGCAGGGACATCCCCACTAGACCAGGTCACCCAGGGCCTTGTCAAGCCTCACCTTGAATGTCTCCAGGGAAGGGGCCTCAACCACCTCCCTGGGCAACCTGTTCCAGTGCTCCACCACCCTCATAGTAAAGAACTTGTTCCTAACATCCAATCTAAATCTGCTCTTCTCAAGCTTGAACCCATTGCCCCTTGTCCTGTCACTGTAAGCCTTTGTAAACAGCTTCTCCATCCTCCCTGTAGGCCCCTTTCAGGCACTGCAAGGCTGCTATTAGGTCCCCCCAGAGCCTCCTCCTCTCCAGACTGAACCACCTCAGCTTCCTCAGCCTGTCCCCATAGCAGAGGTGCTCCAACCCTCTGATCATTTTTGTGGCCCTCCTCTGTACCCGCTCCATCAGGTCCATGTCCTTTCTATAACTCAGACACACTCATGCTTAATATAGTTAAATTAATGACAGCTTTGGAATCATCTCCAAGGAATTATCCTGTGTTCTTCAGGAATTACAGTCAGCTGCAGCACCAGGAAGGCATCAGTCAGTTTCTCACCGTTCGCTTATCTGCACAAGTACTGGCCAAGAATTTCAGCAGAAGCCCAAAGAGGGTTGGCAGAATCTCCCGCAGCGTGCGGGGAGTGTTGGAGACAACAATCTTCCAGACGTGCAGGGAGGCCTGGCGCACCACCAGCTGGGTGTCAGAGCGGCCCATGTACAGCCCTGCCAGCACCCTGTTCCTCCTCTCCACACCAAGAGCATTAATAATAGCCTGAAAAGAAATATCAACTGTATGAACCACTCCTGAAAAGTCTCAGAAGAACAAAATAAACGATTATTTAATATGTCTTTCCAGCAAGCTTCCTGTGACAATTTAAAAACTAAGAAAAGGAAGAAGCCCTAAAAGCATAGGAGACAAGAACAGTTCTACCTTGTTCGACTGGGCTGTTCCAAAGTTGTCATCCTCTGAGGCAGTTTCTGTGGTCATTTTTCCAGTGACTCCTGAGATATGGAATAGAAGATCTCCAAGGAGCTGAACTGAGCTAAATCTGGCAAAAGGAGCAAGTCAAGTGTTACAAACAGGGTATTCAGGCAGTACCTGTCCAGTATGACAGGAGATTAGAGACAAACATGAGCAAACTGCAAGGCCAAGAGCTAGGTCAGGACTGAAATGCTGCATGGGCTGATGTGCAAGCTCAGTCTGCCTACATGACTAAGAAGTAGCATGCTAAAGGGAAGAAATGAATCATAAACTGGAAAGGGCTGAGAATTCTGGTATGAAAGCAATGAATCAGGGAATAGCCTAGACTCTAAACAGGAACAAAACACTGCTGGTGTCTGACTGAGCCCAGAAGACACTCAGTGGACTAAGTGCAAGTGACACAGGCTCTTTGGTACAACTAATTTTTGAGCAATTGCTGTTAGCTGCGAGTGCTCCACTGCACATTTCCATACACAGGAGAACAGTAAGTTACTCAGCATCTTGTAAAATGAAACACAGTATCTAAGAGCTAAATATTGCCACATCAACTGCCTTGCAACTGTGTTTCAGAGCCACTACCAGAATTAATGATCTAGTAGGAACTCTTTGCAGGTAGCAAGAAACCTAATCCACAGCTGGCAGGGTTTTGCAGGCTCAGTACTATAAGGCATCATATTTGAATCAGCAGGCAGAGAGACACTTGGGTTTGCTTTCCAGGAGGCCTCTGCATTTGCTTGAGGAGCAACTTAGGAGTCTAAATTACATGAGTTTTTTGACCTTGGAAGAAAAATATCTGTGGACAAGGTGGTTATCCCTTACCTTATCCTCCACAAGTCATCAAACAGGCCATCCTCAAGCTGTGGCAGCAGCAGTGCAATGGCAGTCTCAGCATACATGCTGATGATTCTCTGGCCAGCACGCAGGGCAGTGTCCCGCACAAACTCGTTCTCGTCTGCCAGTGCCTGAACACAGACAGAAGAAGCTCTGTGAGGGCTGGGAGTTTTCAGCACTACATAAAACTAACAGGAGAAAAACAACACAGCATTCTGTCTCAGCTGTGGAACGTATGTGCACTATTGAGTTGTGAATTCACAAAGGTGATTTCATGAGATCACTACTGACTACAAACAAAAGGCAGCAAGCAAATAACTTGGAAGAAGAAATAAATTATAATTTAAATTGTTTGTTTCTTTTTCAGTAGTCTCTGCACATCCCACGATTACTGGAAATGATGCTTACAATACTCTGGAGGTTTCTTTTTATCCTCTAGTAAGTAAAATTCTTCAAACCTCTGCTACATACCTTAAGGATACAAGGAATGATAGGACCAACATAGGGAGTGAACTTGTCTCCAAAGGTAATTGGCAGGTAGTTGAACATCATGATATAACCGTCTCGCACATGTGGAGCAATGTCCACTTTACTGGCTGTAGCTACAATCTCTGGCATAAGTTTCTCCAGCTTTTCTACTCCCAAACCAGCCATGACTTCAGCCAGACCTTGGGAAAAGCAAACAAGGAAGAGAGTTGATATAGACAAGGAACAGGCAGCTAATCAGAGTTAACGGGAGCAAGTCTGAGCTCAGTATACAGCTGACCCCACCTTGAGCAGCACCAGACCGATCCACCGAGCTCTGCTCGTACGTCAGTGTCTCCATCAGCCAAGGCAACAAATCCTCAAAGCACGACTCTCCCATACCCTTCACCATGGCTCCCAGTGCCTTTGCAGACACCGTACGCACCTAACAGGCAAGAGAAACAGAGATCTGCAAAACGTCCCAAGTTACCAAGACACAGGTGCCAGGCTGATTACAGCTCCATGGAAGAGAGAAGAACAAAGTCTCACCTAATGCACTGAAAGACAAACTATTTGTACAGAAGACTTACTTCAGGCACTGGATCCAACAGAGATGCCTTCAGTCCAGGAGTCACGCTGGGTAGGTATGGAGCCAGATCCTGAAACAAAGAGGCCAGAAATTCAAACTGAGAAAGAGGTAACCTTCACATAAAGGGCATTCAGCCCCTTATTATTCACAGTCATCCATAACATCCTGAGAGTTTCATCAGTTGCTTTCACAATCCTGCAAATGAGCACAATGAATTGTTCTGCAAGTCCAAAAAACAACACCAGGGCTGTGCACATCACTCCAAACCTTTTGGATGCTCACTCGTAACCCAGAACTTTGTGTCTACGGAAAATCCAACCCTCGTAACATTTACATGGGGTTTAGAGATTTTCAGCACAAAAATTAAACACAGATCTTTAGCCTACAGTGAGGGTCTACAAGTACTTTTCAAACAAACCTTGGATCCCTCTGTAAGCAGCTGGTCTGTGTTTCACTGGTTTGTTTGTTAAAGCATTTCATGCATGGTACAAATGACAAGACCTTTTTGCAGGGATAAATCCAGTAATAAGTAGATGACCACAGGACAAAGCTGACAGTCTTAAGCACCTGGGAACTGTCACTGTCTTTATAGCCATTATCTGTTCATTGACACATATTTATTTAAAGAAGCTGTGTGGACTCTAATATTGTCAAGGTACCTTAACAGCAAAATCCCAAACCCAAATAAATTCTCTCTAGTGGTTGCCCCGTTATCTCCCACACAGTAAATGCAGGGTGCAGTTAGTGTTGTCAGCAACCTACCTTCTGATCAGTCAGGGAGTACATGTTCCCAATGATCTGGGCAGCCATTTTCCTGGTGTCTGTGGAACGATCCTGAAAAGCTCTCTGAACAATTGGCATGATCAGCGCTAAGGATGGAGCATCGATGAAATGGACAAATTTGGTATCCAGCAGAGTCTGCAGACACTTCTGGGTCTTTCTGGAGGGGTCAGTGAGAGCATCCAACAGAACGGGAGCAATTGCTGTGTGTTTTTCAAACGAGAAAAAAAAAAATTATTTGTACATAAACCAAAACATATCAGGGTGAGCTGGTGTCTTCTCATGAGATGTTTTAGATCCTTCTAAAGCAGCTAGCAGCACATGGACAGAGGAAACCCAACTAATACCAGCTGACTAAATGGATAGGAACATTTAAAAAGAATCACAGAATGTCAGGGGCTGGAAGGGACCTTGAAAGATCATCCCGTTTAACCTCCCTGCCAGAGAAGGATCACCTAGAGCAGATCACACAAGAATGCATCCAGGCTGGTCTTGAATATCACCAGAGAGGAAGACTCCACAACCCTAAAATAAGGTGGGAATTTTCAAACATAAAACATTTATGCCACCAGTATCCTGCAGGATCACCTATGCTTGTTCCAGTCTCCTGCTGCACACACTACAGCCAGTAGGAAGTCAGAACTCAGGGAAGGAACACTCAGCCAGCTTTGGCTCCAGGGCTGGGAAAAAGGGATGGAGTGCGATGAGATCTGGGGGACTGCAGTGCATGGCTTGGCCGTCACTGCTGAAAGTTTAGTACTTGCCTTGAACAGTTTAGTAGAAAGCCTTGAAGCTTTCACATTACACTTTTCCAAGAGTAGTTTTATTTCTGTAGAAGTTTGAATTTAATCCTAAATGTTGTGAACATTATAAACCATGGGCATGTCAGGACATCGGGAGACTCAGACAGTTCTCACCCAGGATCTCTGGATTCCTGATGACAGACCCAATCTGCCTGAGAGCTTGCTGCCCCGCGTTCTGCACCTTCACGTGAGAGTCCGTGAGCACTTCAGTGAGTTTTGGCACAATGTTGGGTAAGCAGGAAGAGAGCTGTTTGGGAGCACAGTAGGCCATAGCCCCCAGCAGCTCCACTGATCCTGTGCATTATGTACACAAAAAAAAAGAACAAAGGGAAAGAGAAAACAATACACAGCATTAAGAAAAGAATCAAGCTGATCAGATTCATCTCAAACTCACACCTGCCAGTCAGAGAATGCACAGAATGGCTGAAATGTGTTAAGCCCCTTCAAAGACACTAAAAACTTTTTTTTTTTTGGTGAGGGATGAACTTCCAGCTTCAGGAGTTCTTCTAGAAAGAGGGGGTGGTAGAATAGTGTCCCTTCCATCTGCTGGGGGCAAAATAGTTGTTCACATGCGTCAGGGAACTCATTTGTATCTCAACAGCTGTAAGTTCTGCAGTCCCTTATAAGACAATAACTACCAGGGCCATCTGTAGGGGTGAAGGAATAAACAAGGGGAATGACAGCAAAGGGAACTGTGGGTTACTCTCAATCATGGCAGTCAGATATTGGTCCCTACCAGCTTTAGTCCTCCAAGATTCCTCTTCTAGTGCTGCAAGAAGTGACGGCAAAACCAGCTTCACTCCATGAGTACTCAAGTTGCTCATCACAGCTTTGGCACAGTCATCTGCAGCCTCCAAGGAGAAGAGAACATTTCTTTAACAAGCTGTGTCAAAATACATTTTTTTTGTTCCTCAGAGACTCAATGGGAACAAAGCCTTCACATAAAATAGTGTCCAAGTACAACGATGCAGCCAGCCAAGTAGCTCCTAACTAACAGCCAATGAAATAAGATGCTTCCAGTTATTAAGAAGATCCAATTGTTATCGGTGGTATCTCATGGGACAGGTCACCTTCTCAATTTGCCTGGTTACAAACAGCACTCATATCCATTCCATTTTGGTTTTCTCTTAACACTCTATGTGCATTTACCTCTCGCACGTACTGGTTCCCATCTCCAAAACAAAGCAGCAAGTGAGGAAGCACATGAACCACATACGGCTCAAAGAGCTTCCCAAGCATGCTGCAGAGCATCTCGAAGGCAAACAGAGCCCCTAAAGAAACAAAAAGAACAGTCTGAAGAAGATACAACTTCTTTTCAAGAGGATGAAGAGTGAAGGTGAAATTTGCCAAATATCCCTAGAACTTATCTCTAAGTACTCAGATCTCACAGCTGAAAGTCTTTTTGCCGCCTTGCACTTGTGGCTACTGCTGTGGTGGGCATTTCTGGTGTCAGAAAGGATGAGAAGCCCAGTGGCATTAAAAATATGTAATAGCCCTCTGAGTCCCAGCTTAGGCACGTAGAAATAAGGACAGGAAATGTCCAGCAGCAAAAGAAACAAGTAGGCTGTGAGAGTCTCTCACGACCAGCTGGAGCTTGTACTGTCACACAGGGAGTGGGAGCCCCTCTGGCACCACTTCCTCTGAAGACAGGAGGGAGGGACATGTGGGTATTGGCCTAGGACCAGAAATCCTTCTTCTACCACAACACAAACAGCAATTTTAGAACACTCTACACAATCAATGGCCTCAGGACAGACACTTCCCATTTCTTTCTCTGCAAACTCTAGTAAAATGAATGTGGCCAAAGCAAGCACAGGGTTCAGGTAGCATTTGATCTGACCACAATGCCAGTAGGCACAAGAGAAATACTAAGTATTTGGAGAGAAAAGTTCTGTCCCTTACCCTCACGCCGACGGAAGTTCTTCTTGTCCTGGATAGCATCTGTCAGTGTGGTCATCATCTCCTGCTGCTTGAGGGAGAGGATGCCAAGGCCCTTCACCAGGCCTGCCAGCCCATAAGCCGCACCTTTGCGCTCAGCGTACTTATCAGACTCTAAAAGCAGCTGCATTAGCTTCTGGATCATTCCTCCTGCATCCTCCTTAATTGCAGGCACCAGAGGTGGTAGACAGCTTGCCACTGACTCCTGAACCTGTAATACAGTCCACCCGCTATAAGATCACAAACTGTTCATCATCAGCATAACTTCCACCTAGACTGCACCCACAATGGCAGCTTCCTCTTGCTGGAGCCATTTTTCATCTCTCTGACATCCCTACAACAATGTTAACCTGCCTCTTAACGGAAACAGGAAACTCCTCCAGAAGGCACCCACCTGCTGAGATGGTGTGGACAAAGCTGCTATCAGTTTGCCAACAATTGGTTTCACTTTAGGGTCACTCTTGTCCAGATGTTTTGCCAGTGAACCCATCAGAATGACCACGCTTTGCCTGACGGCATCATAACTGGCATCATTAGGAGCATTTTTCAGGAATTCTTCAAACACTGGCAAGAGAGAGTTAACATTGTCCTGAAAAACAAAACCACAGAACTTGCCACTGGAGTCCACTCAGAATGGGATTTGCTATGCTCAGTGGACTTGTTTGTTCTTCCCTGAGCCAACAAGCCGAACAATCATGCTGTATTTACAGTTCATTTAATGCGTCACATCACATAAAACCTTGTGCCATCCTGACAGACAACAAATATTTCCTGCTAGAGAGAAGTTAGCTCTTAAAAATTATGCCCTTCAAAACTTGCCAGCACCATGTTCTGCCAGAAGCAATGTAAGCTACTAGGCAAGACTGCTGGCCTAAACACCAGTGTCTGCTCTTCTGCTTGCTCCATTTGCAAAGGGAAAACAGAAAGATAAAACAAACTTCACACTGCTCTTCTAATAAACAGGAGAACGAATAAGAAAATACTCCAATTGTCTTGGGCTTAACAGGAAGGCAGAGGGCTGTCCAGACACTCTGTTAGCCCATCTAATCCTGCATGAGAAGGGCTAACAGTGAGGATGGTCCTCAGTTCCCTGAATAAGTTCAGTTGTTTCTAGTTTAGTTAAGCCAGTGATCAGCAAGCTTTCATGCTCTGCTTTGCATGAGGTGTGGAAGAGAAATCTCACCTTCCCAAGATTAAAAGACCTGTGGTCTGGTTTAACTTCTATTACTCTAGTTTTATATCACTTTAACTGCAGTTAATCCAGCACTGTTTCTTTCTTATTGTAATAACAGGGAAAAATCACACTCTTACACAACACTGGTCACTAACAGAGCTATTCCAAAACCACAAAAAATCCTGCTACACAAAGGTATTCAAGTGTTACAACTAACAGTAACCTCCAAGAAAAAAAAAAAATCTCTGAGTTCTAACACAGAGCTAACACTTTCATCCCACTTCTTTTTTTTTCAGACTTACTTTGCCATGAGTGTTGAGTGTTGAAAGAGCTGCATCCAGCATGCACTTCCTGACTTCAGGACTGCGGTCGTTCAGGGCATCCGGTACAAAAAACTGAAAGAGTGGCTTCACCTGTGAGCTGTCCAGATGCTGGGAGAGCTTATTGAGGGCCAGAGCAATGCCACACCTGTAAGGACAGCAAGCTTATGAGCTGACAGACTTTTGATAGAATTTGCTGGAGGTCACAATCACATCTATCAGTGGCACATTACAGAAATTGAGAGAAGCGCTACAAAACCAAAAGAGCTTCAGTGTCCAAACTGTGCATTTCATGACTTTGCCTCATGCTGCAGGTTCCCAAAATGGCAACAATGCTTCAGCCCAATAATGACTTTTATCCCAATTAAGTATTACAGATACTTGGGCCAACAAAGGCAGACATCAGGATCACTTCACCTACTGCTGAAATACAGCAGCTTTACACCAAGGTACATCAGCACTAAAGAAGAGATCAGCTTAATACAGGTAGTGAACAAGATGATCTCAAATCGAACCTGTATAGGGCATACAAGAAGACAGTAATTAGCCAAACTGGAACGTGTCCAGTTCATTAAGGTTCACAATGCTGCTCTTGAAACAATCAATTGCTTGTACAGAGGTGGGAACACAGTCTCAGATAAGACAGTCTGAGAGGGAACAACTCTGTTCTTATCATGACTGAGAGAAGATTGCACACAATATTTTGATGGAACTGAGAGACTTGCAGTTTGGCCTGCCCAGCCTGCTGCAGGGCACAAATACTCTCTACCAGAAGGAAGCATTCACCAGCAAGCAAATACAATAGCACACATTTTGTTCCTTTAATATTCCCTTCTTTCTCCACTGCCTGAATTTCTAAACAAAAAACCTGGAATATCTCATCTGGATGCACAGGAAGTGATGAGATCAATCTGAAGATGACTGTACCTTGCTTCCCACTGGTCAGGCGGTGATTCAGATATCACTCGTCCCAAAGCATCCAAAACTGGAGGTGGCCTCTGGAAGAAGAAAAAATTTCATCAGAATGCCTTTTCCAAGGACACATGCAGAGAATACTGCCAGCCACACCTGCAATGCCATTTTAGAACACTGCACAGAGGTATGAAACCACCAGCAGGCAGAAGAGTGAAAAACAAGCAGAGAGCTAGAGTGGGCCCAAGAAGACTGCCCAGCTCCTGCTCTGCCCCCATCCTTCCATACCACCTACAGCACATCTTCCACCTGTGCAGCAGTGCCATTACTGGCTGATAACTTGAGGCTCAAGACAGGAAAGTCTGTGATAAGCAAACACAGCAACAGCAGGCTTCATGCACATCCTCAAGAGACACAAAAGGAAAAGTGTTTAATAGGAGATATCAAATACAGCACAGGCTTGTGCCTGCCAGTCCCTGCGCCAAGAGTACTCACATAGAGCTTCTCCTGGTAAATCTCTGTAAGTTTATTCATGACCTCTGCTGCTTGGGTTCGATACTGAGCTACAGCTCTGGAAAGGGCTTCAGCACCTGCTTGTCGCACTGCCTCTTCGTGGTAGATGACATCTTTGATCAGCAGAGAACAGAGGTCAGGCTGCAGCTCCAGACCCATGGACTCCCACAACCTGCAGCACACACAAAGAGGTGACAGATGATCATCTTCAGCAGGAGAAGCCACTGCTCTACACAAATGTCAGGGAGACAAAAGCTGCCCTCCACCTGCAGGAGGCTAAGCCCCTTCCCCAGGAGCTCCATAGGTAAATAGAAGAGAGGTCCTCTCAAAATCCAGTCAGCCAGGAAGAACTCTTACCTCTCTGCCAGCTTCTGGATCTCATCTTCCACATCAAACCTGACTACCCAAAGGCGTCGCAGGAGATTCAGTCCATTCTTTTCATCACTGTCTGGGGTTGGTAGGACCATTTGTAACTCCATCAGTCCCTGAATTAGATTACAGGAGAATCAGTGCAAGGATCTGGTTTTAGAAACAGATATTTAAGACACTTAAAACCTTTGCCAAGTCAAGCTCCTGGTAGTTGGAAGCGCCAAAACCCACGTTTGCTTGTGCAGCACACTGCCTGTGCAGATCAAGAACTCCCTATTGCTAATAGATGAGATGGTGAAACTCAGGAACAGAGCTCCACAGGCAGGCTGCAGAGAGGCAGCTGGGCACTGGGTTGTGCTCTGATGACTACAGACTCTTCTGCTTCTGAACACACAAGACCCAGCTCAGGTGTACCAAAATTAAATGTGTGACAAAAATGTGTGGCAAAAAGCATCTTTGGGGTTTCTTTCTTTTTATTTTCCAAGAAGTGACTCAGTCTGGAGCCTTCCAAAACCAGGCTTTTGACAACAGGAATTTTTTGACAACTTTTCTAAGACTATGGAATTGTAAATAGAGGGTGTTAAGTGTTAATGATTACACCTGTTTTAACAAAACAGAGGCATGGATAGACCCAGAGTACTCCTTTTTGCAAGATAAATGTAGCACAAAGAGCATTACCTGGAGCATTCATGTTCAGTACTACTGCTTCCTCCTGCAGACACTACCCAGAGACTAGCTGAAGCTCATCTTCATCAGTGTTAGAGAATATTCACCTCCCCTGAATGCTTCCCACCTACCCTGAGAGCTGCATCTCGAACGTTCATGCATGGAGACTGCAGGGCCTGAAGTAACACATCAATCTCCTCCTGCTCTGCATAGGCACAGCCATCCTCCCCGCTGCTGCTTGTGCACAGGGTGGTCAGTGCATTGGAAGCCAAAACCTAAAATGTCATGAGAAGGTATTAGAGATTCCACCACTGCCTTCTGCTGGTGAGCATGTGGTCAAAGCAAGTGCAGGATGGGAGCTGAGCACTATCACAAGAGACTAAATTCTCAAAGAACAGTGACAAGGATTCATGACCAAACCAAGAACTGATGGGTTCAGTCCAACCCTCTGCCATCTCATCCCTTAGAACAAACACTCAGGGAGTGACTACTAAACCTCTTTGACAGAGCAAGGGCTTAGAGAAGGAATGAAATGTCACCTGTGAAAAACCGAAGAATATATTTGGTGCATGAAACCATCAGGAAAAAAGATGCAGATATTTTAACCCAAGATGGATATCATAAGCAGAGGAGAAAATCAGTAATGTATCAACCACCAGCCTCAGAGACTTAAACAAGTTTGGAGTATTTCTCTCAGTTAGATGCTGATGAAACTTGGGCAGAATCCTGGCTGTGGCTGTAAAGCCAAGGACTCACCTGCAACCGTGGAGAACCTGTTCCAATCACCCGTGTCAGCAGAACCAGCATGTCCCTCCGCGGCAGCAACTCTGGGCCGTTCTGAAAGGTTGGGGGAGAAAAAGCTTTATGCCTGCTGACTCCATACCTTGTGTGTATGACATTCCTTAGAAACATCACAACCAAAACCTAGGGCTGGACAGGTAACCAAGACCCGTGACAGAGAACAGCCTTCCACTGTTAACTTGTACAATTAAGCTGTGCCCAGTTTACACATGAGCTACTTTATCTCATGCCTCATCTGAACAAACTGCTGAAGAAGGTTGTCATCTGATCCCCACAGCTCTCACCTCATCCACCAGCAAAGCCTGGCTGTTTGCTGATGATCTCAGCTGAGCATGGACTGTAAGGATCTGCAGAATCTTGACCAGAAACTCCTCCTTGTCTTCACTGTCATGACGAGTCTCAGTTATAACAGTCTTTAAGAGAGGAAAGACTAAGGAAAATGCTGGAGCTGACAGTGGGGCAGCACCTGCAGAAAGAAAAAAACAACCTTTTGAGCGTAGCTGACCTTGTTATATTCACAAATGTTCTAATTCTAAACATGTCTTTGTTTTAAAGTACTGATTGGTGAAAAATGTACACCTTAGTAGCACATAATGGATATGGCCAGCTTCAGCTTTATGTACCAACACGCTAAGTGACCCTAAGCATTTCTATGCCCCTAGGACATTGAAGGACACTGTCTCCTGTGTATCTGGAGAGACAATCCTCAGTCTGTTCAAGGCAGTGCACACAGCACTGTTCAGCCCCTACCACTTTGCCACTTCACTTAGCAGCAACAGTACAGCCACAACAGTTACGTTTACCTTTTCAGTGTTAATGATTGGACTCGATGACCTTAAGGATCTTTTCCAATCTAAATGACTCTGCAATTCTATCTAATGTTGTTGTTGCTTGCTACACCAATGAGCTGACTTTAATTAAAGTCACATTAGGATTCCAGATTACTTCCAGTGCTTCAGTGGTGTGAAAAAACATACAATACATGAAATCTAAACAATTCAGTAGATTAAAGCAGACAGGCAAAACTGGGTTTTGTCTATCCTGGAACAGGACACAAAATCAAATCCATCACATAACTGAAGCTGAAATAAAAGCTATTATTTAAAGTGCAATACGTTTGTGTGTACACTCTGAGAATTAAAATTAATTAAACTACCAAAAAAAAAAAAATTATGGTCAGTTTTACTTCTGAGTAGCAGGATCCACACAGGGCTCTGACACAATGTAACTAATTCACTTTTAAAATCCATTTCTCCCAAAGCAGGGGCCCAATTCCCACCTACAATGCCAATATACACTTTCCATCCATCTAGCTAATCTGTCATTCCAGTCCTCAGCTGGAGTCTTGAGAATGAGGTTCCTCTAATTCTGCTGCAAGTCTCAACTCCCCTCCCACCTGGAAAAAATTAAAGGTCTGGGATTCCTCTTGTTAAAGATTTTGATCCTTCCTTTTCACAGGTGCTTGTTACAGGACATAACAAACACCTCTCTCAGCCTCTCCAGTTAGTCCAGTTAAACCTCAAGCACTAGACTAGGGAAAGCATTTGCTTTCTATTTCTACATCCTGTGCTGTCTGAAAATGCCAGATCTTAAATTCCTAAGATGCAGGCGAAGAGCACTGCAGATACAATACTGCAGTATTAGTCAGCTTATGTAGGGCATGGATACTGCAAAAGTAGTTCAAGGAAGAAATATTAAATACCAAACACATGGTGAGCTCCTGACTATTTAACATGAACAGCTTAGGCAAAATCCCCTCCATTTCTATGTGGGATTTTTCTTTCTCTTTGCTCAGTATCTGCTCACATTTACACTTTTTTGGGGTTGATTTTTTATATATTTTTAGGCTTAAGCAACTGTCCCTCTATGAACAGCAGGAGGAAGAAAGCTTTTATCTGAGGAGATAAATATTCTATTAATAGAGTAGCTGGTACTGACCACTAGAAAAAAGACTGTAAAATGGGTCTTGGCATTTCAGCAGTGAATGCTAAATCTTATCATCCACATTATACTGAGGTATGGTCCCTCTGAGGTCTTATGGCAACCTAAGAAACTAACCTCTCCTACATAATATGACAAGATTCCACACCAAAGAACTCTGAAAATAAGGAAAAATCATTTGGGAACGTAACATGACTTGTCCAACAAAGTGCTATGGAACTTACTTCTTTGCTCTTGAGAAATGAAAAGAAAAATCAGATATTCATTTAATCATGCACTTGAAGGACAAGGGTTGATAACACTTAACACTACTTTCTGGAAGTAAGACTGAAAATGGATTCAAATGTTACTGAATTTGCACTTACTGCAGAAATAATTCAGTGTCTCCACTATGCAATTTATCAGTGAGATGTGCAGCACTAAAGTGGTGCTCAATATGGTCAAGTGCAGCTACTCAGCTGTGAAGATTGTGTGTGTCACAGTCACACAACTGCAGAACTGACTGGCAACAGCACAGTAAGAGAACTGAGCCACTGGGGCAAGGACCAAGTGGAATCCTACATTTAATTTAAAAAATTAGAAACCACAGCAGCTTTTGACTGAACTAGATGATGAATAACTCCAAAGCCTGGGTGATCCACCTCTACCACTCTATCACTACTACACCTCCAAAGACAGCAGACTTATCCTCCCTCTTCTGTGCTGTTGTCTTCAAAGTAGTGATTAAAGTACTTGCATCATGAAGCAGAGTCTAGAAGTGATCTAAACTCAGTAGAAAAAAAAAAACATCAACCACCACCAAACAAAAAACAACAAAACAATCTACTCAAGAATAAAGATTCATTTCAACCCAGATCACATTGGTGCTTGCCTTCCTGTTACAAAGTGGGAAAGAGCTACTGCTTCTACAACTGTGCCAAAATAAAATATTCATGAACTGCAGCACTACACAGCAAACAAGCAGAGGCCACAGGCACTTTGCTGCTGAGATCACAGATAACAAGCAATTATTTTGTCTTTCTACTTAGTCTCACTGAATCACATATGCTAAGTGGTGTTGAAAGGTAGGAACTGTCCCCAGCAAAGATGAGCCTGAATTTGAGTCCTATTGTTTCTGCAAGAACCATTTTAAGGACAAAGTATACTGTTACTTCATTTTTACACTTACAGTACTTGGTATCATTTCTACTACTACGACTGCAAAAAACAACACCTGAAAAGTTTTCATATCTGTGAATACTAATTCAATGTACTTTTTTTTTTTAAGAGAAGTGAAGTTTCACCTATAAAACATTACACAATCCATCCCAGCTCAGAGAGTTACTGGGGAACATGGAGAATATCAGAGTGCTCCACAGGACTTTTTACCTGGCTCTCCCTTGCCTGTTCGGCTAGGAATGGTATGGGCATGCAGCAAGCTGACCACTCTGTTCAGAGCAGTAGGCAGCTCCTCTTGACACCAGGATTCATCTAATTCACATTCTGGCTTCATCAGGCGCAGGGTCACATGGCTCACTAAAGTACCTGGTATGAAAGAATAAAGATTCCATGAAAGGACTAAGCCCAAACGTTTGAGAGAAAAATTGCCCACAAACAGAGAGCCAAGAATTGTCACAAAAGCTCTGGGCAAGAGTCCTGGCTGCAAGAGGCACAGAGAAGGGAGCACAGCCCCGAGGTTAAAAGGGACAGCTTTCTTCACACACACAGATTTGACTTACAGCCTCCAAACTCCACACAGGGGAGACAGGCCCACTGCAACCAACCACTACTGAGAGGTGGTCACAATGAGCAGACAACTCCTTGTCATTGGACTCAGTCCTATTCAACAGCAGGACCTCTAGTACACTGCAGCCATCTTTCTGAGCACTGTTTCAGGGTTTTTTTTCCTCTTGGCTGTCTGTCATCACTCACAGCTTGTAAAAGCAAAAATTTTCACCACCCTGACATAGAAATAATGCAGTCTGCCCTTAAATGATTTGACTCAATGATATTTAAGGTCTTTTTCAACCTAATCAACTCTGTGATTCTAAACAGCAACTGCAAATACTAACCAAAGGTTTTCAGTCGAGGAGGCATGACACAGGAAGCTAAGGAAAGGAAAGGATCCTTAACCCTTGGAGCAGCCAAAGGTGATCGAAAAAGTGGCAAGAAGGAACCAATGAGCCCAGGGATGTACTGAGTGAGACCAGGAGGCTTTCTCTTTATAATGGTGTCCAGCAGTCCTAGGGCTGTTTCCAACTCATTATCAAGCTGCAAGAGAAACAATTCAAAAGGTTGCCATGAAGACTGCATTGGGGAAAAATCCAGTTGTTAAATCTAACTTCTAATTCAATGAACAAACAGATTATTGACAGGTATTCCCTAAGCTGCTCCACTTTCCTTTTATCACAATGACTTGGGTCATGGTAGAGCTGATGGAAAAGACCATCAAAATTACCTCCTTCAGCCGTTTTCTTATCTGAGACTCCCTTTCCAGCTGTGCATGCATCAGCTCCTTTTGCTTGCTAGTCAGTTGCACCTCATCTTTTATTCCTTTCTTCTTCTTTATTTCCTGCAGCAGAAAGCCATGGACATTACTAAGTGGGAGCCATTATCCCCTCAATTAGGCAGAAGAAAGTTGGACATATTGGGGGTTTATGTAATTTACTTTTAAAATGGTATCAAACTATTTTTTCCAAGCATATCACTCTGAAGTGAAGACACATAACAGCAATCAGCAGGTTAAAGGAGACTTTAATGACCCATTGGCAGCACAACATCAGCTACTCCCACATTTAAATGGGTCACAAATTGTTTGATGTCTTTAGGAAGATTTGTCCTGCTCTTTCTGCAGTGGCTGGGCATATTATCCTTCCCAGAGCAAACACAACTCAACCTTGAATTAAAGAACGCTCCAGTCAACCTCATATGTTCCCTTCCTTTCACCAAATTCTTCCCTTCCTGCCTCCCTTGCTCTGGTCAGATTGAACAGGACTGCTGGCTGTTGGCAAGGTGGAAGCACCCATTTAACAACCTTAACTCCAGGAGTTACATGAGATACATTGGACCAGAGGTGAAGAGAAAAAACAGGTACTGGCACAACCAGTAAGTGCACACACAAGTCAAATACCACATTAATTAATACAAACACAGGTGCAGGAGAAAAGAAAACTGATATATGCAGATATAAGAGAAGACAACATTTAGGGATTCAAAGAAGTTCAGGGAATCTTTCCTAACAGTGTAGATACACCTAAAGCCATGCAACAAAAGAGATGAGACAGCAGTGACAGTTCTGACAACCTGGTTTTCTTCTTCCCATAACTCACCTCCTTCAGCTCCAGCTCAATGATTTGTTCCTTGAAGGAATAAGCTTTGTTCTCCCTCTTCATGTTAGCCTTTTTCATACTATCCTGTTGAGCACTGAGAAAGAAAAGCAGAGAAAAAATCAGCACTGCTCTGGACTGAGAGCACATAAATCAAACTCCTGTCCAAAAAGAGCATCTGACAAACCCACTCAGTAGCCAGCTAGATGCCAGCAGCAATCACTCCCTAGGTGCACAGAGAACAGAAATGATCAAGTCCTACCTCTGTATTATAGATTTGTCATACAGTTCTCCCTCTGGTGTCTTCATGATGGCAAATTCCTCTCGGGTTACCTGGCACAGAGCTGGATTCTCCATTGATGCTGTGATAGTGCTTATGAGCTGTGGGAGCACTCTGCCAGGTGAAAGCAGAGACAGAGATCCCACTGCATTCATAGATGACTATTGAGAAAACACAGAAAAAAACAGTAGTATCAGTATTCCTTGAAATTGTCCCCAAAAGGTATGTCCTGCTGAGGCAGGCCATGTCCTAATTCCTTGCTCTTGACTCTTACCTAAAATTCCGCTTGGTTGCTAATGCACATTCTTTCCCCCTGACATCCCAGCTTCTTTTCCACAAGAGACATTCTCTCTGAACCTGCTTTTTAGACAGATCTCCTTCCTTATAGACCAAGTTACTACTTAACCCCTCCAGAAAACTCTCTTGTTCCAAAGTATCTCCCAAACCTTAGCACAAGGAAAGCAGACATTTATCACCTGGTTCTCTGGAGTGTAGGCAGTGATCCTGGGTAATATGTCATTCAGATGTTTGGTAATGAAGTCTTTGGGATCTATCTTCATCTTGACGAGGAGGGCTGGCCAAAGGCCTGGCTGCACTGCCACTGGCAAGAAGAATAAGTGAGCATAATAAATACAAAGCAGACTGCTAATACAATGAACCAAAAAGGTAAGATAAAACCCCATACACTGCCCATGAAAGTGGTCTTAACCCCTTCACTTACCTAGAGATGGATGATGGCTCACCAGCAGCATCTCCAGTGCCAGCTTCTCTGGCTCAAAGGAATCCACATCGAGCCCTGCCACACTTGAGATGACACAGAGTGCCTCAAGAAGGACGCGGGGAGGGATGTATGCCTTGCCCAGCTCCGACAGCTCCCCTGACTCCATCACCAGGACCTCATGGGGCAGAACCTGAGTAGACAACTTGTCATTAACACACCACATCAAGCTTTCCTGAGTCCTGAGCACTTCCACACAGGAACATCATACTGAATACCAGCAACTTGCGTTTTTCAAAGGGAAAAAAGGGATACAGGATTACAGCGGAAATAAAGCACAGAGCTGTTACTGGCAGAAAGACTAAGGATGGAGGACTGCAATAGACTTGGTTAAAATAAAACTAAACCTATCATTTTTGGCAGAGGACTTTGGAAAAGGGTGAACCAGCTGGCTGGCAACAGTAAGCTAACTTCTGCAGTCTAATTTTAGACAGCATCTTTTCAAAAACACTGTGACATGGGAAGACTATTTACAAAATTCCAGCCTTGGCACCCAGTTAGGGCAATAATCTATTAGACATCCTGATATGGCACTGCTCTAACACACCCAGTAGCACAGCATTCAGGGCTTCCTTTTCTCATTTTCTTTTTGATAATAATTGCTACTAAAGTAGTTCTATTACGTTTGTATTACAAAGGCAGCACAGGCTGTAAGCCAGGGCCAAAGAACTAAGGATGCCAAGAAAAGATCTAAGTGCTTGGTCTTCCAGCAGGGATTAAATTTGGATTAAAATAATAGAAGGACACAGAAAACTCCAGCTTGCTCCCCAAATAATTTTGAATGGACTCAAGAGAGTCCAGCGGAGGGCTATGCGGATGATGAGGGGACTGAAGCACTGCCCTGATGAGGAGAGGATGAAGGACCTGGGGCTGCTTAGTTTGCAGAAGAGAAGACTGAGAGGGGACTTAAATATTTATAAATATCTGAGGCCTGTGTGTCAGGAGAGGGGGACAGACTCTTCTCACTTGCTCCCTGGGATAGGACAAGGAGCAGTGGATGTCAGCTGCAGCACAGGAGGTTCCACCTCAACACAAGGGGGAACTTCTTTACTGTAAGGGCCACAGAGAACTGGAACGGGCTCCTCAGAGAGGTTGTGGAGTCTCCTTTTCTGGAGCCTATCAAGGCCTGTCTGGATGTGTTCCTGTGTGACCTGAGCTAGATTATATGGTCCTGCTCTGCAGGGGACTTGGACTGGATGATCTCTTTGGGTCCCTTCCAACCCCTAACACCCTGTGAGCCTGTGAATGCCATGTCTTTTGTGTGTATCAGGAAGACAAGGCACACCACAGACACCGCTACAGCAACATGCAAGTGGCATTCGAGATCACCTGGAACTGAATCATCTCCCTGTGATGTCGTGTGTCAAAACTAACAGAAAATCTAGGGTAGGGAGGTGATTGGCAGTACACAAACAACTAAGCAGAGACTAAGCTTCCTGACTACTCACCTTATGAGAACTGAGAACCACTTTCAGTTCCTCCAAGAGCCCATAGGCCAGCTTGTACCCTCCCAGAGAGGACAAGAGCTTCTTAACTGTTTGATGAGCCTGCCTCCGAACATGCCAGGTGCGACTCAGCAGCACTGCGACAAGGGCCCGGTGGTACTGCCTGCAAAGGGAGAAACAAACAGGTTAGCAAGGGCAGCAGCACTGCTAACCAGCTGGACACAAAAGCACAAAGTTTAACACATTGTGCACGTTCTCAAGCCCACCCTCTCCACTGCCCACATTAACATGCAGGAATCAGGCACAGAGTGGTGGCAGGGAGCATGCTCTACGTACTGAACTTTGCTCTCGGGCAGCCGCTGTGCATGGTCCAGGAGAAGGCGCTCTGTCAGCTGCAGCACTGTACACATGGCTGAGGGGAAAGAGAAAGACTGAAAATAGCATCAAACTTCTGAAGGCAACAGTTTTATTTATTTATTTTTACCTGAAAACAAACAGCAACTTGGACACATTAAAATAGCTACCCAAACTGAGCCTCTACATAATCTTCTCAGTGAAGCCAGAGACAAATCCAGCTCAGATCTGCCAAGTCTGGAAACAGAACCATGATTTCATAGAAATGTTATTAGCTGCATCCCAGCAGAATTTTCCTGACCACTGTGTGTGACCTCTTTCTGTCTAAATCAACAGAGCAAACCAAAGGATCAACACCATGCTTGCTGCATCAACTGTTAATTCCTGAGCCCTGAACTCATGCACAAGTGCATAATGCTGTTTGAATAGCAGCCTTAGCATTTTATCTCATATCATCTTCAGCTGTCACTAAGCCCTTTGGTTTGTGTATTAGTGTTGAATCACAGGAGCAGAAAACCCTGAAACATGGGGTGGGCTATAACCCATATATGACAAGGGGACTTCTGACATTCAAGGCATCAGACAGCCTAGAGATGTTAACTATGTCAGCTGGATGGGTTTGCTTAAATAACCACTAACAAATCACGACAATATTTACTCTCAGCATTAGTTTTTGGATCTAACATCCTAAGGGAGCAATATAAAATCTTCCAAATGACCCTGTTTCAGAACATTCACAGACCCAGGAAGGAAAACTGACTAGATATACACACATTGCCTTCATAAAACAGGGATTGCAGGAAGTGAAGGAGAGATGATGTTATTTCCCAATTAGAAAACTTCACCTCTTCAAAGGTTTGCTCAAAAGAGAAATTTAATTCATTTCAGAGAAACAATTCATTAAATCATTTTCAAAACTTTCAATTTAAAATGTAGTCAGTAATGTTTTCTGTTGGGCACATCCCATTAATTACTTTTTCTTTCCAATTAATCTTTAAATACAAGAGAACAGAGCATAGAGACACTAATTTATAACCCAATTGATTTCCTATATGTTATTACTCTTCCCCCACATATCTTAACAATTTTACTGACACATTTTCTTCTCCAGCCTTACTTTACTTTTTTTCCCATCTTAATGTTAGCTTTCTCCACATCTTTCAGATTGGCTGCAACTATTTACTTACAAACTGGGACACCACAGCGATGCATTTTGTCTTGGAAAGACTTTTACAGAATATACAAATTTGGAATGGTGAATGTTTGATAACTCAGGTTCATTAAGAAATATGTAAGCTCACTGTCAAGCTTGGGTTCCAAGTCCAGGTGTACTTCCGAAGCAGCACACTCGTTTTAATATGAAAGTGGATCTGCCAGGGACCGCAGGGCTAACAGCAATATTAGCACTATATAATAGAGTTAAACAGCAACTAGACAGTTTACCTTCCTCTGATGCAGACTGCAGGAATTTCTCAGATGTAAAAATCTGTTTTTTCTCATCCAAAATCAGCTGCCAGAAACCACTCAGCTTAGACTCTGACAGGGAAAGAACAGATGCCTGTCAAGGATGTTTCGAAATCAATCAGAACTCATCAATACATAAAATACAGTAGAATCCTGCCTCCTGAAATAATTTGTCACTTCCAGCTTTGTCTTTAGTTTTAAAGCCTTTCATCTCCCTCTTGCAGAGGAATAAACATGCCCAGAAAACACCTGCTGGCAAAACCACATTTCTCTGACAGACTTGTGAAATGCGAACTCTGTTTCACCTTCATCTTCCACAAGACAAACCTTCCTAAAACTGAGGGAAAGGAGAAAAGTGGTGTGCTGCTTTTGACAGATAGAACACATCTAGCTTTTATATCCTGACAGCTGTATCAGCTTAGATAGTTCTTGCACTATCCTCTGATGGAAGTTAGAATTCCAAGCCTCGTGCTTTCCAGAGATGGTTTGTAAAAATACTACCCAAATACCAAGCAATTAATACTAGTAGTGCACCAGGCAAGTCCTAGCATGTAAGGTCTGGGTGAATGTCTTCTGTCAGAACAAAGAGGAATGTTGCCCTAAGTGAATGGAAACTGAAATTTGCAAAGCCACAGCAGAGCAAGAATGCTTCACTGCCATCACTGAGAGAGATGGGAATAAATCCCTGCACAGAGAAGCAATGACTCTGTGCAGGACAATACACAGATCAAGGAGCAGTATCTCATGCTCATGAAAAAATGCCAATCCTCAGAATCTGTTTGTATTGAATTCTGCTAGATGTTCTATGACCTTACCAGTTTGTCCCTCAATTACTGACATCCTGCAGATCAACAAAGCTGCAGCAACACCCTCAGTTACCATGGGAACCTGAGTACTTTGAGATGCTGCTTTTTCTACTGTCTGGATCAGCATTGGCAGCAAGTCCATCCCCTGTAATAAGGTGTCACCTGAGAAGACAGGAAAGAGCCCAGTTACAAAACAAAACACTGCTTCACACTTCACAAGAGTTATCAATGATCCCTCTGTTGTCATGAGACAAGGGAAGGAACCAGACACACAACAGAGAGACTCTGAATCTCCCAGACTATTTGCCAATCACTGCTATCACTAAACTTCAACTACAAAAAGCTAGATGATACCCACTTTAGGACTTTCCTCACAGACAGAATAGCCCCATCTCAATACCAGTTACTGTTCAAGGGACACAAAGGAAAACAGTAATTCAGTTACAGTAAAGGAATTGGTTCAAATCACAAGAAGTCTGGCTTCAAATGGTTTCTTGCTTTCTTTCATTCTTTCTTAAGACAGGGAAAGTAAATTCCTGGCAAGCCATGACCATGTTTCAACCTCAGGCATTCACAAACCAAGAAATCCCACTGATGTGTGACCCTCACCACCACAGAAACAGAGCTAGGTGTTCACAAGCAACATCTCACACACCACAGTGGAAAAAGAAACAAGAGACCTTGCGGTTTTCTACCTGAAGTATTCACAGGTATTGTTTTAACTGTAAATTCCCAAGAATTAGAATCTCTATCTCCTCCATGTCCCAGTTGGATACTTCACTGAGTGGGTCAAAGCTATGCCAGTCATTCTTCCAGTGGTGAGCAAATCATTTTAGACCTTGACCCCCTGTACAGCTGCACACATCACACACCAGTAATGCCCTGTTGCCTGCAGCAAGCATAAGCAACTTCAGCTTTGCCATACTGATGACTCGTCCTGTGATGATAGCACAGAAATGCCTCAGAGCTCCTACAGAAATATGTAGAACTACAATTTTGCTCACAAACATGCTGAGAAAGTGCTGGCTAACCCCTTGTACCTCTGCAGTACATTCAGCTACTGATCTCTTAAGCAAGTGCGTGCCAGCTTTTGATCCACACTGCATCAAATAGAGAAGGAGATCTCACATACAAGCATCAGACTGATGACCAAAGTCAAAGGGGACAGGACCAATAGATCCAGATCTCAAAAGGATCATCAAAAGTTTAGAATTTCTTAAGATCTTCACTTCAAACAGTACTTTGTTGTGTGTGTATTTTTTTAAAGCTTCCAAGAGCCAAAGCCACAGACCACCATCTCAGTGTGCTAGTGCTATAGAAAACAAAAGCATGCTCCCTGACCTAGAAAGCTTACCATTTTAAGTGCAAGACAAAAATAAATCAATCAAAAATTACTTCAGGGCTACATGAAAGACAGCAGGATGGGCAGTGATAGTAGTTGTACCAGGAGACAAACCATCTTCATGAACTTGAAGGTAAAAAAGTGTTTAAGAGAAATATAAAGGAGGTCAGTGAACAGATACTGCCTTACAAAATCTTTCTTAATCCACACAGCTATCTATCCATATCAGAAGCTATCAAAAGTTGGTCTCTTAAGCCACACAGTCAAGAGAGTTATTAAGAGCTGTACAGTTTTACCTTTGAAGGAGGCTAGCATGCACTGCAGGTAGGCATGTCTCACAGCTGAAGTAGAGGTTTTAAGGCTGAAGGCTTTCTTTAGCCATTCTACCAACTTCTTGGGAACTTCCGTAGTGAACCGAACACACCAAAGAGCCAGGACAGAGACTGCATGAACCAATGTGCCTTCATGGACTAGGAAGCAACACAGAGCTCATGTCAGTACAGCAGTTGCACAAAGCACAGGACAAGGAAACAGAAGGCAGGCTAACAATGCCAGGAGGAGGCAGGAGAATGCATGTGCTTTGAACATGCAGCACTGTCTCCACAGGGCTGCTCATCAAAACAGGGCAAGAATCCAGATTTGTCCTGAGTAACAGGCCATGTGAAAGGCCTGCTCGTGACAAATGCAGCTGAGGAAACCCAGAACAAAGGCACAAGGGCTCACCTTCTTGTTGCAGAAAAGGGATGAAGAGCTCAGCCACAGTTCCAGACAGAGCTTGGCTAGAGGATCCAGAAACCACATGATGACTAAGGCTGCCGATCCCTGAAAGGACAGAACTCTCTCATTACCTCCCAAACCACCAGCACTTCTGCAAAGCCTTAAAACCATTTAAAATGACCCTTCCCATTTCAATCCTTGGTACACTTGGATGTCAAATCCAAAGATGTATCAACACTGCAGGACCTCTGTCTTCATTTTTACTCAGGAGACAGTCATCATCTTCCCTGCATAAAACATTTTAGCCTACCAGCCAAGAATTTCCTGCAGATAGAAAGTCACAAATTGGCATGTGGTATCCATCAGCCTCCATGAACCAAGTACACCCAATTTGGAAGGACAGGCAGAGAACCATAAAGGCTTAAGTAGAGATCTCTTTCATTCAGACTTTTGCTGAATTTCTTCCACCATAGAAGCAGCTTTCTTCTAGGAGCCTCACCTGAAAGGACACTCATCTTCTGAGCAACAACTGTCAACTTCCCTTCTGAGCCTGCCAACGAGAAACAGGGTGACAGCTGATTTACAGGCAGGAAACAGCTATGGGATACATCCAGAAACAAACACAAGTTTGCCTCATTATCCCTGATCCATATTCCTGATCTAGGCTGAGCCACCCCTACCACACAGACAGCTAAACACAATACACACAACCCCCTGAGGCTGGCAAACCTTTGTCTCCACTGCTTATCCTACAATTTACTCACCCCCTAAGATGGCAAAAAGGTGTCTGCCCAGTGACTCCACAGCTGAAGGATCACTGCACTGTCGAGCCAAGTTCTTTAATGCCACAACAGCTTCATCCATCAGCTGCACACTGTTGGATTTCAGATGACCTAGAAAATAATGCACAACCTAAGAGCTCGTGACAAAAAAAACCAACAAATAAAAAGAGCAGGATGAGGACATATCTTTACATATGGCTTGTCTCAGCTTCTGGAACTGTCACATGAACTACTCCAGTTCCAAGTTACAGCATCATCCTCCTTCCCACATAAAATTAGCTCTTCAGCAGTAATCAAGCTGTTACAGGTACAGCCAGAAAGTTGAAGAAAGCTTTATTCTGCATTTATCATTCCCTCCAGAAGTTATGAGCACTTACTGGCCAGTCCTTTCACAATGTCTAGAGCATACTGGCTGAGATCCAGGTTCACAGATACAAGCAAGCAAGAGATTGCTGAAGACAGAAGAGATAATGGCATATTATATTTTGTTAAGTAACTGGTTTTAGCATTTTAATACACCCTACCTCACAGTTCACATCAAGAGCAGACAGGGTCAGTAAGGAGTGGGAAGCAAAAAAAAAAACAACCAAAAAACAAAACCACAAATTGAAATTGATGCCAAATGAACAGATTAATTCAGGATTATTCTTAGCACTCAGCTGTGAAATTCTGTCCTCAGTGCAGACAGCAAACAGTAGCTATTATATACCCAGACACTTGGGATCACACCACAAAAGTTGCTTCTCCACAATCTAACCCTTAAATGTCAGAAGAAAACCACTGCCTGCACCCACAGGACCAAAAGCATAGCCCAGAGAAATGCCCTCCCCCAACAACTCCAGAGCTCTGAGAACAACTATTGGTGCTCTCTGAGAGCAATGCAGAGAGGTGCCAGACTCACTCTCGATGACGTTCTCTGGGCTCCGGAGCAGGGATTTCTGCAGCGTTGGCAGCACCAGATCCTTGAATTCAGCGTGGGACATGTAGCGAAGCAGCGGGCAGCAGCTGTCCTGCAAAGGCAACCAACGCTCAGCACAGCAGCGCGGGCTGCACGCAGGACAAAAGCAAAACGGTTCTGTAACAGTGTGGCTCACCAGCACGTGCTTCTGAGGCTTTGTCTTGCTCATAAGGATGGTCTTCAAGTAGAAATCCAGAAGAGCACTCTTGAACATGCAGAAACACCAAATTACAGCTACATCACAACCCCTGCATGCCGCCAGGAAGCCAGGCTTGCCACCCCACCTCATCCTCCTCTGGAAGGTCAGCTCTATCCACTAAGCGGCAGCTTTGCTTCTGTTCTCACGTAAGACAAGCAAGCAGAGATCAGTGCTCTCTGCTCTACCCTTCAGGCCAACACTCAAAAGTCTAACTGCTGCCTTCCATTTCCACAGCAGGGGGGAAGGCAGAAAGCTGCAGTGTTGGCCATCTCCAGAAACGTACAGGCCACAGCAGAAAGCCACATATCTGGCACCTCCTCTGTAAACCTATCCCAGCTGGTTTAGTCAGAAGTGCTGACTACTGGACTGACAGATAAGAAAACAAGAGGCAAAGGACACCAAGTCATCTGTTCAGCCCCCTTCTCCACGATGAGAAGTGATGATAGTTACTACCCAAAACCCAGCAGGGTGACAGACTCACCTTGTATCGTTTAACAACATCGACCTCCTTCTGGGCTGTGCAAAACTGCACCACAAGTCCCAGCATCGCAGCGTAACTCTGGTTTGGTTCAAGACCAAGAATGACAGATAGGTACTGATCCACCAGATCTTGGTTCTGAAGAGAAAAAGAGCAAGACACATTAACACAATGGAACTTAAACCAGCTACTGAATAAGATCACTGAAGGTACACATCACCTCCTTCCACAGCCTGTTCAGTTTCTTCACAGCCCCATCCACTGCCTGCTTGTGAGAACCTCCCAGGACTTCCAAAAGGAGCAAACACTGAACTTCCACCTGTCAAGGGAAACAGTAGAGAAAATCTTCATGCATCTGCTTTTCAGAGAGCTTGTATCAAACAAGACATGTCAGATGCCAGTGATAGCTGAATCTGCTTAGGAAAACGTCTTAGGTCGTGTAAGTTCTTCCAACAAGCTGTCACTGCTTTCATCTCACATGCAGCACTTTGCAGAACCATGCATAACAGTTTGGGAAACTCTGAAAACAGTCATTTACATCAGGTTACATCTCTTCTTAAAACCTGTCCCAACTCTGTTCCAAGGTGCTAAGAGCATGGTCACAGGTTCAGGTTCTTAAACCAAAAAGCTATTTGATACTGTTTGACACAACATCTCATGCAAATACTTCAAGGGAGATACAAGGAATTCATGTCACACTGCAGTCCTTGGAGGAACCACTGGCACACCACGCCTAGAAGACCTGGTATGCACCACAGTATGCAGAGCAACTCTGCACAGGAGCAAGACAGCCCCACTCTCATGCTTTATACACCTCCTGCTTTCTCCTGCAGAATGGAAGAGATCAACATTCACCAGAAAGCAAAAAAAGACTGTCATGTAAACCTGGATTTTAACATACCCTTATCAGCTGCAATCACATTTGCAGTGTTTCAGCATCTTAAAAGACATTGGAGATACTTAAGTCCTTGCCTCCAAAAGGATATTTCTGCAAACTAGAAGGAACCTACCAGTTTTTTCCATGTTTCTCCCTGTCTCTTGTCAGGTGTTGGAAAGACTGTGCGTACAAGCAGGCATGTCCAGGAGAGTGCCAGCAGAGCTGCAGATCCACTGCTCTTACTGTTGTACAAGCAGGAGAAAGAGGTCAGCCTGCAGTTCCCAGTATGTAGCTTTCACCTACCAGTCCATAACAAACACACCTTCACCCAAGTCAGAGCACCACCTTGTAAGTGAGGTCATTTCAGCACTGAAAAGTTCTGCCTTAGCACTTAAAAGGCAATTACCCCTCAGAATCTCTGTGTCCAGCTCCTGCTTAACACTGTGAAATGAATGGTACAGAAGAGGCTAAATCTTGTATGCTGGGAATGAAAACCCTCACAGAAGAAAGACTGGTTTTGGATCTTCCTAGTGGCATTACAGAAATGAGAGTTATATACTTTGCCAACTGAGAGTGCACAAAAAGTGACTCAAGATTTCTCATCTGCTGCTCATCTTTACTGTCAGAGCTTCCCAGGCTTAGACTGCCAAATTGTTTCTCAGCTTACATTCTGTCCTGGCACACCACACAGTTCTGGTTTCTGCTAACTCTCACCTCCTCCCTCCACTTCAGGTATCGGATCCCACCTCACAGCTTCCTGAGGATCCTCACCCTATCTTGATCTCCAACTCAAAATGAAAGAATGTAGAAAAGTGTCCTTGTGCACAAGGATAGCCACTGTGACTGAAGAGCAAATATCACTGCAAGCCTTTAAGCCAAGATGAGATATTCTTCTAAAAGTTGCACTTCTGCTCAGCCATAGAGGCACTGCAGGACAGCACTCTGTGGTCTCTGTCAGCTGAGTAACCTTAAGTCACCTTTTGGAACTACTGGTGTTTCCAGATGCTATGACAACAGGGCAGCAGTGTGTTTCTCAGTTCAGCTTCAAATTTCATTACCTTCCCATCTACAGTAAGGCCTTGAGTTCCACCAGCTGAACACCAAGTGGACAAAGAAATTCTCTTTCCTAACCAAAAACTGTAGCTCAGAACCAATCCACAAGCAGTCCCACTTTCAGAGAAAACATGAAAGAGGCAAGAAAGGAACACCTGAATGGTCATTAACAACTTTGTCTCTTAAAGTGTTTAACACCTCTGACAAGCAGCAGCAGAAGAACCACTCTGAACACAAAAGCAACCACCAGCAACTCGGAACTGCTTCCACACAAAGCAAGTCACCCCGCACCTGGGAACTCCAGCCTTGCCACCAATCCCTGAAGACTGAAGCGACTGCAGCAGGTTTTTTGCTGTTGCATCTGGCTGGGATTCTGCAAGCTGCTGAAGCGCCAGCTGCAGGGCTCTGCGGGATGCTGCATCGCTAGGGTGAAAAATAGATCCTCGTGAATGTCACAAATCATGCCAACATTACACACATTACTATCCTTGTATCACACAAAGGGCTCTGCTTTTACATTTCAGCAGTTGAGCCTGCAGTGATTCTATCCTTGCTGTTCCAAGAAGTGAAGAATTTCCTGGCAGAAACTTCTATTCCCTTCCTCAACTGACAGAAGTTACACCGAGGCCCTTGAGCCCGTTACAGAAGCAAACGGAGGTTCTGAACAGATTTTCTACTGCAGGCCATGATTTAATCCAATCTAGAAGTATTTAAAGGCATTTAGGAGATACCTTAGTCATGCCTCACAAGGAGAGGGGCATTTGTTCTTGCAAACTGAACCACAGGATGTGAGTTTTAATTACAAAATTAAAGGTGAAACACAAGGCAAGAGGCGTAAAACTTTCTGATGTCAAACTTACCTTATAGCATCTTTCAGGCATCTATGGGACACTGCATGCTAACATTTCTTGGTGCTCCATACCAGCTTAACTAACAAATACACAAATACTGACAGACCACACTGTGCAGACTTCCCACATCGCTCCACTCACCGGTATCGATGCAGAGTAAGGCAGAAGAGTTTGCAAAGGCCTTTCACTGCACCCTCTGGAAGATCTGTAACAGGATTGAATTCAACATATTTATCTGTAAATTGATGAGCTTCTCATCTTTAACACAATTCACCTCACAACTGAAATCAGTGTGAAATTAGCCCACGTCTCTGAGATTTTCTTGCAAGGATCATAGTAAAAGTTCTCCTTTTTTTTTACAGATTTGATGCCTATTTTTAAAAATAATGGCAAAACTCAAACACATCCTGCCCCACAGTCACTTCCAGAAACAGACAGAAATCAAGGCCTTTTTTTATTTACTTCAAATGTTCTACTAAAACTATCAGAAATCTTCTATCCTCCCCCTCTCTCTACACATGTATGTATGTATTGAAATACTCCATAAATCACTTAAAAAAACAGAGGAAGAATTAGGAGCAAAACAGGCAACTGATGCACCAATGAAAAAACAATTCACATGATGCTACAGCTGCTAACTGGGCAAAGTACACATGGTAGCAAGTGGAGTTCTGTGCTACCCATAAAACCCATGCTGGAAGAAAGCAAAGGCTCCAACCACCACCAGGCCCCTCCCCCAAAAATCTACCCCTCAAGTCTCGCACGACCTTTGGAACGAAACATGCTAACGTTCTTCTCCACCCTGGCAACCAGAACAGTGCCCAAAGCCTTTACCTTTCCCAGAAATGCACTTTCCCAGCTCACTGAGGATCTCTCTCCGTTCCTTCACGCTAGCTGTAGTTACTTTTACTGCGAATCGCTTCAGTGTATCAGAAATCTAAAAGCACACACAGAGGAAAACGCATCAGACCACCCTCACATTAACACACGGCACACCAAACCAGGGCCAGCAAAGCACGCCATCTGCTGCCACACCATCTCTTCGTGACCAAACGTGAGCGTTCACAGCCTTATCTGCTGAGGAGAGGGTCACTGTACACTACACATGATGACATTCAGAAGCGTTCTGCTGAAGGACAATGGCTGTGCTCATTAACCTGGGTCACTGTCACACCACTCAAGCTCTGCACGATGCACTTGCTTCTCTAAAAGTAGGGCAGAGTGAGGGACAAGATCAACAGCCCAGACTACAGGACCTAAAAAAGCCAAAAATTAAGTACCTCAAGAAGGCAAAAGTGCTTTTCAGTGTTGTTTCCTATAGCCCACACACCTCCTAAGGGGGACTTGTAACTGCAGATGACCCAGTTCCCAGTGTAACCACCCACCCTGAAAAAACAATTTGTGGCTCCAGGCTGCCCACAGCGGTGAAACTCTGTCCTCAGGTGCAGCAAGAGAATGAACCATTCACCTTTAGCCTTTCCCAAAATTAACTGGCAAGTTGCAGGGATTTTGCAAACTGGATTTGACAGATTACAAAAAGCTGCACTTTGCTAGCAAACTCCTTTCATATGCTTATCAGTAGTGCCCAAGGTCACCCCAGCAAGAAGAAAAAAATCACATCACACAACTAAAGGTTTTCTCCACGCCTGCACTACTGTGTGCCAGTGGGAAGGGACTGAGAGTGCTCACAGTTTTAACTCCTGCACAGATTTCAAGTGGTATCAAGTTTTCAAGCAGTGCAAAGACACCAAGATACATTGTCTGGAAAGACTAGAAAGAAATTGAAGTTCTGTGCAATCAGCTCCTAGAACCACTGAAACCACTTCCATGAACTTCAAAGTTTTGCAGGCTTTGCACATAAAAGACTTTGTGTGGGTTAAACAGAGCTCAGCTGGGTCTACGCTGGTGGTTTTCCTGCATTTGTACAAGCCAAAACACAGCTCTCCAGGGAAGGCTTTTAAAATTCAGCTCTTAAACTGAGCAAATTCATAACTAAATAATAATCATCATCATCATATTTAGAAACGTATCAAAATTGTTCCTTCCTTCTCCAGGCAAAAATCCACCAGTTTTGCCACAAAAATAAGTCTTTTGCTAAACAGAGAAAACTTGGCAGTGGAGAAATGGCAACTGCCTTCATCCCCCTTGAGAGCTGCTTTCAGTGAAGCCTTTTTGCTGACACTAGTTACCTGGTATCTAGAAAAGCCATCCACACCTCCTCAACCCTGTGACCATCTCATACCCTGAGCGCTCCTTGAAAACAGGCTGCATGCAGGGCCGCACCTCTGAAGGGTGAGGTACAGGCTGAACCAACGTAGTTACCATCAGAACTGACAGAACAAGCCACTATTAGGGAGCTCACCTTCCTTCAAACCTTTCAATTACATGAGTTCATCATATGCAAACTGAAATCAAGCTGCGTTTACTCATGCTGCTTAATCACGAGCAGGGAGATGTACAGACACAAAGAACACATTAAGACTATCCCAACAGTCTAGAAATGAAAAACATAAATTGTGTGTAATGCCATAGGCCTCCCCAAGCAGCTCAGCACCTTACACAAACGGCACAATTACGACTCTTGGGTCTCCACAGCAGAGCTACTGGGGCAGGCTTCACCCATTTGCTTTTTCTTTTTATTAAGATGTGCATGTAAGACGTTACAAAGCCAGAAACATTGGCAGTACTGCACAAACAAATACAGAGAACAAAAAGGATTTGTACTAGTGAGGATCTGATCCTCATGGGGCTGGATTTGCCTTGGGAATAAGCACCAAGCTGGAGAAAAGAGCTCATCAGGATCTAACAGGTGATCTCCAGCAATCCGGAGCGGTTATACGGAGGCAGGACACGATCCGGGCTACTGAGCTGGGCCAGCGCTCGGACTTTCCCAGGTGCTCCCGGCCGGCCCGGAGGCGGCCGTGGCACCCCGCTGAGGCATTACGAGCCCGGGGCAGAGGCGCCATCCCGAGTCTGGCAGCCGCAGACGGGACACAAACCGGGTGGACGCGGCTTGTGCCAGTCACTTATCGAGAACTCGTTTCCAGACCGGGTGGGACACTCCCGAGCGCAGCAGCCGCCGTCCCGAGCAGCCGCTCTGAGAGCGACGGCTCAGACTGGACTCCTCGACCGTCCCCTCGACGAAAGGAGAGCGGCAGCAGGGCGCCCTTTCCCTCGCCCCGAGGGCTGCAGTTCGGCGCCGGTGCGGCCTCCTCACAGGCGGCTTCAGCGGCCGGCGCCGGCGCGGCCTTCCCGCCCTGTCTGCCACGTCCCCCTGGGGCCGTGAACGCGGGGCCGGACGCCGCCGGCGGGTCGAAGGAGCGCAGCAGAGCGGAAGCAGAAGCGGCCGCGGCCTCCAGCGGCCACCCCTCACCACCGTAACTCGGCCGGCCACGACCGCCGCGCCGCGGGCCCTTCCCGCACTCACCTGCGTGTCGGCCGCCATGGCGCTGCCTGTGACCCGGAAGCGGCAGCGGCTTCCGGTGCGGGCCGCGCGGAGGCGGCTGGGCCTGGCTCATCTCCATGGCGACAGTGCCGCGACCCGACCTGGCCCGCTGCGGTCCGGCGGAGCGCGGCGAGCCCCGGGCCTCAGCACCGCGGAACCCCTGAGCGCCGGGGAATAGCGACTGCTAGGCGGCGGCTCCACTGCTCAAACAAGCTGCAGCTCTGTTCACCCCCACCGAAGTGTCTGCCGAGCCCAAGAAGGGTTTGGCTGCCACTGGCTGCAGAGCAGAGCAGGCCCCTCAGACCAAGCAGGAGAGCCCCTCGGACTGCACTCTTCCTAAGCCCCCAGTGATCTGGAGACTACGGCACCGATGCAGGCACACATGAAGGTGTAAAAGAGCTTTTTATTTCTCTTTGGACCAACTGTGACACAAACAAGACAGATGATGGCTGTAGTTAATCAAAGAGACCGAATCCCATGTCCTCGTCAGACTCCTCAGATTCCTCCTTCACAGCCTCCTTTGCTGGAGCAGCAGCGGCAGCAGCAGCAGGTGCAGCCGCTTCCGCTACCACAGGCATGGCTGCCACAAAAGCAGAGGGGTCTGCCAGGAAAGCCTTCACCTGCAAAAGGAGGGGGAGAATTAATAAAAGGTTAACTCAAACAAAAAAAACATTTTGAAGGACTGAACCTTTGCAATCATGAAGGCAATGCTTCCAGCTTGGCAGAAGACTAACAGATGCACTTATCCCTGCCATGTATGAAGAATCAGAGACACTTCAGCTGCACCCAAGTATAAGAGCCCAAATAGAGGAAGGAGCATCAGTTAACTCAGCTCTCTGCTACCATAACATACAGAAGCAAGTCCAGGACCCGGACCTCACATACAAGTCCTTACAAACTAGGTAACCTGCAAGGTGTTTCTGTGATTGCATTTTAACACCCCTCTTTGCAGCAGATCACTCAGCCATTACCTTTTCAGCCAGTGGGAAGGTGTAGTCAGTCTCCACTGCCACAGCCAGGACCCGTTTGTACCCATTGATGATGGAGTGGGGCACAGAAGCAATGGTTGGGTACCCGATCTGCAGGCAGATGCTGGCAACATTACGAACACCCTGTGAGGAGAAAGACTCATGTTTCTGTGCTCTGAGAAACAATCCAGACTAGAAACCATAGCAGATGACGGCGCATTTCTATGCTTGCCAACGTAACGAGGGGCAGGGTGCAATGCACACAGGTAACACAGCTCCACTGAAATCAGACAAGGATTCAAACGAACTCAAACACTTCTGAAGCAGGCTCAGATGAAAAAGCAACAGAAGGTACTTCTTCACAGACTGCTTCTGCAGGGCACTGGAGAGAGCTCCCAGCTCTGCAGGAGCTCATGGAAAATACCAGAGATGACTCTTCATTCTGGGGCAGTGCTGGCTCCCACAGCAGTAAAGAAGAAAAGGTGGAATATAACAGACATGGCTTGTGGCACTCACCTCCAGGAAGCGCTTGTGCAAGGTCTCCTCGGTGATGTCCAGCACTTCAGGATTGTAAATGCTACCATTGTCAAAGACCTGCTGGATGACCAACCCGAAAGAGAAAGGGGAGATGTTCAGCATGTTCAGCAGGGTGGCTTCACTGGCACCCACTTTGTCTCCAGTCCTGATGAGCTGCACATCACTCTGAGGAAATAAGGAGTAAAAGGAGTGAGTATGCTGCAAAGAAATCCAGCCGCTCCAATACAACAGGACACAAATGCTCATTTCCAATGGCAAGAGATGGAACTAAAGGAACACATGAGGACAACAAAAACAGGCTCCAAGTTTAGCTCCAAAAGCTGAGAAAAGCTTAGACCACACAAGCAGGTACATCTCAGCTTGGAGAAAGGCAGCACTCTTCCTGCATTAACTGCAGGTAGCTTGTCTTTGAGCTCCTCCAGCAGAGCTTAGCCATCGAGCTGAAATCTGGAGAACTTAACCTTCTCCCACTGCATGCTCGAGCCAAGCCAAACCATGTCCAAGCTCCTAAGCACAGCAGTCAGACTGCTGACACAGTATTTCAGCACTAACAGGAGTTTTGACCTTTACAGTTCCATCGACTGCCACAGTCAGGGCTGTCTAATCAAGGAAGAGCTTCAGCAACAGCAGCCTGCTGCTCACTAACCAGAATTTCAATGGTCCCTCTGGAAATCTTTGTGGTGATGCCTAAGGCCTGGAAAAATGAGGTCTTCTCAGGTCCAAGACCAGTGTTCTGGGCTGGCACTGTCACATCACAAGGAGCTATAGCACCGGCACGGGCAGCAGCTGGCACCTGGAGAAAGGGAAAACAAGGAGCTGGAAGTATACTCACCTCTCAGAGCTCGTAGGATGGCATCAACTCCCTCCTGGAATGTTGCCCCATGAAAAATATCACCGAGCACACACAAGTTAGACAGAAGCTCAACCTGAGCAGTTTGGCTAACACCGAAGAGGCCTAGTTACAAACTCCTGAAGACTCTTAATAATCAAGTATCCCCCAAACAGATTCAGTTTTATAACTACCACCCTAGAGACACAGTGAAGACTTATCCAACCTACCTTATTGGCCAGCAGCATGTCCCGAATCTCAGTCAGATCCTCCTTGGTGAACACAAAGCCCACATTCCCACGGATGTGAGGAAGCAGCCTGAAGGAAAGATGACAGCCTTCAGTTCTGCTTCTCAGACAACGTCTCCTCCTCCCAGACAGAGGATCCAGAAGCACATTGAGACAGTGTTACCCACTTTTCTAAGGCAGGGTTATTCTCCAGATGACCACGAATAGCTTTGCGCATCATCGTATTCTTCCCCATCAGCACAACAGCCTTCCCACGCAGGGACATGCGGATCTGCTGCATCTGCTTGGATCCCACATTGTCTGCTCCCACAATGAAACATTTTGGGTAGTCATCCAGCAGTTGCTATAGCAAAGAAAACACTGTAACTACACAGAGAATTCTGGGCCACAACACATCGACAGGTAAAAAGTTAAAAAGTAAAAAACAAAAACAAACATTGTCAGAAGTGTTAGAGTGCTGAGCTCAGACTGATGTTGGGTGCAATACCTCTCACTCAGCTGCCTGGTTAGCTCCCTACACAGGCTACCTCTTTAACTACCACCGCAAATTCTCACTGTAACCTTAAAAACGGTTTGAAGAATCTTAATCTCTTCTCAAACAGACAACTCATGGCACCCCCACCCCTTTTTTCAAAAGCTCTGCCTCTCAGACACATCACCCGATTGCCGCCGGTCCGCTCTCTGCGAGCCGGGACCTTCGCCGAGCCCAGGCGGCGACACCGCCCCACCAGGCCCGGGCCTCTGGGCCACGTCTAAGGCCTCCGGGGCCGCCCCGACACTCACGATGATTTTCATAAAGTAGTTGGACTTCCACGTAGCCCTGTCTTCCCTGGGCATCGCGGCGGTGCTCCAAGGATCGCCCAATGGGTTTAAAGACGAGCTGGGATCTGTCAGAGAAAAGCGCGGCTCAGGCGGGCCCGCACCCTTCCCTCCCTTTCACTCGCCTCCCCCCTCGGCAGCTCCGCGCTCTCCCCCAAGCAGTCTGGCCGCAGATCAGGACACCGAGGACGGTTCGAGGGCGATCTGGGGACGCTTCGAGACCACCTCGGCTCACTCCGGACTCGCGGGAGCCACCAGGCCGCACACTCACCTCCACGAGGGCTCCGGGAAGGAAAGGCCGCGGCCTAACCCAACCACTTTTTATAGCGCGGCTCACGCCCAATCACAGGCAGCCACAGAGCTACCACGGCTCAAACCATTGGCTGCCCGCGGCCTGTCAATCAGGACAGGCCGCCGTTACCATTGAGCAGCGGAAGGAATGCGCGGGCGGTACAGGAGGCCACGCGGCTGCAGAAGGCTGGCTGGGTGCACTCCGCCCCCTGGCGGAGGGAGGACCGCGCTGCGGCGGCCAAGTCGCCACCGCCCCGGGAAGCTGGGAAAGGGGCGAGCGCGCCGGGACAGTAGGCTCCGCTTCCTTCGGAGCGGCCTCAACTCTCGCAGCCCCCGAAAGGGACCTCGCTTTGGTTTTCACAAATTTAAGGGCCAGAAAAAAACCCCAACACACGCGTGAGAATAACGGTAAAAATTTTATTAGCGTAACTGCAGGAATTGCAAATGGCACAAGAAAGCGGAGTTAGAAGTTTACAAGGAGAAAAGAAATCAAATAACTGTCGACCCAGCAGAGCATCCCCCACAGCTCAGCCCGGACGCGGTGGAACTGACCTTGCCCAGGGGCAGCACTTGGTCCGGGGACAAGCCTTTAAACAGAATCTCCCCAGGAGCAGCCCACCGCACCGGTCATTGCCCCAGCACCAGCCTCTCGCACCCTGTCTCTTCCACACACCACCCTCCCGGGCCCCTCACCCAGCGGAGTGGTTGTGCTACCCTAAAATCTCATTTGATATCAAGTAATAGGCATTTAGGGCACCCACTGTGGCAGCAGTCACCAGAAGTCATTACGTGGCAGAGTAGCGTCCATGTAGCATCCCAGCATGTCAGAGAGCAGGACATACCACTTTGCTCAGGAGGTACATGTTTAACAATCTTGGTTAAGCACCAAGAATAGATGAGCCTCCACCCTTTCGTGCTGTGCACTACCAGCACCTTCCATGGCACCCTACACCCAGAGTTTTCCATGCCTGCCAGAAGTGTCACTTACACAAGCCTCAGCTAGCAGCGAGGTAGGTTAAAGACTCCCTGGACAGGGAAACAGAGGCACATGATTACAAAGTTTGCAGCTGTCACACAACAAAGTGGTAGTGCCAGAGACATCTTCTCGCCCCTCTCTGGCACTCCCAACACAACGGCTTTTTGTTCTCTTAGCAATAAGAAGCTGACCTTTTCTTAGAAATGTCCATTTTCAGTCAAACTGATGTCAAAGATGGAAAGACAAACACATATGGTTCTTTGCCTCTCAAACTGTCCAAGAACTGTGCTCAGCCCAGCTGACACAGCTTTAGCTCTAGTGCTTGCACAGCTCCCTTCACTCTCACAACCACAAACTGAGGTTCATTTGTACAGGGAAACAGGTGAAAGAGTTGCAGTGATCTAAGCAGGGCAGTGAAGCACCGTGGTGAAGTCAGATGGGACAGTAACCCACAGATTCCAGCCTAAGTTTGGGCTAGTTTCTGACACAGGTGCCCTCAGACCCCTAAGGCACCACCAAGCTGAAAAGCACAACGAGATGTCAGTGGTGATATTGCTGTAGCACTCTGGAGAAGTGATTCCAAGCACCACTCCTGGAGCTGCTTTGGCTGATAACACAGAACGCTGTCGGATGTTTCAATGTCATACTTCACCTTCCATAGCACCCTCCAGACAGAGACCTAAAAGTGCTTTACCAAACATGAACTAAGCCTCACAATAACCTCACAAATCCAGGCTAAACAGCTCCCATTTTACAGATGGGGAAACTGAGGCACGACAAGGTTTAGTAACTGGCCCAAAAGTTACACATCTAGCCAGGAACAGTCTGTCTCTCCCGATTTCCTCTCTTTAGTCAAGACCTTTCTTCCACAGGAGAAAAAATCTCTCCTCCATTTAACCCTATTCTGGTTTCATGTAGGTGAAGACAGGAAACCGAGGGCAAAGGTCTGAGCTCTTCTGCCCCTGCAGCATCTTATTTTAAGACTCACTATAACATCCTGGAAGCTGGGCTTTGGGAGAACGGCAGGTGACTCAAAATACAGCAGTTTACAGGTTACAAGAAAAACAAAAATCCACACACTTTCAGGTGACCCAGAGGAGGGGAAGGAAAAAAAATAAACAAAAAAGGACAAAAAAAGCTATTCACAGTTCTAGTTACAATATTGGTTGTCTTAAAAGTAATAATGAAANACTTGCGTGTGAAAAAAAAAAAAAAAAAAAAAAAATATATATATATATATATATATATAGAAGTCACATTCCCTTCCCCATAGATTCCAGCCCCTCCCAACCCGCAATAAAAAGAAAATAATCAATGTTAGTTAGGCTTAACAAAGCATTGAGGTTACAGATGCAGTAAACCAGCACAACTGGCACACTGCCTAGAACAGCACAGCTTGATATAAAAGTTGCTTTCTTAAAATCACTTCAAAACCAATTTCTGTATAAGAGGATTAAAAGTAAATCAGATATGAATTCAAAAAATCAGTGTAGAAATCTACAGTTCTTATCAAAGGCAGGATACAGTATTCACTTTGATAGGAGAACTCCCAGGTGTGCCTCACACACCTGACCCAAGGGACTTGTTATACCAGTAACAGTCAATATAAAAGGTTATTGCTCTAGCATCTCTCAGTAGAACATGTTAACAAGAGCACAGAAAAGGGAAATACCAAGGGGCTGACAGGTCTCATTAGCAAAGAGAGGAAGAAAAAAGGATATAAAGTTTGGATTGGTTGTGTTTTGTTTTTTGTTTGTTTGTTTGTTTGTTTTTCCATGGCTTCTTAAACCTCTCCACTTTTCCCCCGCTCTTGTGGCAATTTCCAGCCCAATTAACATACACAAGTCACACTTGCTCCTGACAGGGATGGATGAAAAAGGCTGTGCTCAAACCATTCTGCACCTGCTTCTAAAAAGAGGGAGGATGCCTCTTCCCTGCTCCCAGGAGCAGCAGGCAAGAGGAGCAGATGACCAGAGGAGCCTGGCACAGGGTGTCAACCCACAGGAGTCCACATCGCTGCTGAGGAGTGGTCAGGGCTTCCACCTCCTGCTCCAGTGTGTTGAGAAAAGGCAGGGAACAAACTAGGGTGGGGAGAAACCAAAAACAAAGCACCCCACACAGTAACACCTTGACTCCTTAAGGAAAAAAAAAAAGGAAAAAAAAAATAAGTGGTATCATCTCCTTACAGTGTAATGGAACTGGAGAGACCCTTGCAGGGCCCCAGATGCCTGTGCTGATGCTCTGATCTCAGCAAGTCACACGTGCCACATGGCTCCAGTGAGCAGAGCAGAGCCGAGCCAGGGTGCCCTCGCTGTGCTACTGCTAAGGCTGCAGGCACACGGACAAAAGCCTGAGTAAGAGGTGTCAAAGCAGAGGGCTGTGTTGTCTGCAAGTGTCACGATTTTCTCAAGGAGCTGACACAGGCTGAAACAAACTGGCAAAGGCTCCTTCTGCCCGGAGGGGGTTGAGTAGGATCTCCCTGCTGGAGCCTGCAAGCTCAGCTCAGCTGTCAGTCACACACAGAGACACCCACTCCACACCGTAATGAGGGGACTCGCCTCTCTCTTCTGAGACACAGCAAAGGCATTTCCAGTTTAATGGTCCATCTCATCTCTGGATCTGCTGCCTCTCCATAGCAGCAGAGAGCACTCCCACCCCACCCCGCCCTCCTCCCCCC
>WBNM01002969.1:0-10598 GCA_013399055.1 Ramphastos sulfuratus
TTCTATGATTCTATGACTACCAAAGATGTCAAGCCTGCTCCTTTCCAAGACATGTCCAACCTGTTTTTACACCAAACGACAGAAGGACTGATGTGATTGTTACTAAAAGAAAAACAAAGACAGGAATTTCAGCATCTTGGATCATTCTCTCCACCTATTATGAATTATGTTTTTACCTCATTTCCTAATAGGGCGTTTATACAGGCTTCAGATGCATCACAGATGGCAGTAAGGTCGTGTCCTCCCTCCAGTGCCAGCACAACGCGGCCGTCCGCTAGCTTCAGCAGTTCTTTGGTTAGGTGACCAAAACCTAGTATTCAAATAGAGCAAATAATTAAAGCAGAACAGATATTACTGGCATGCTTCACATCTGCTGCATCAGAAGGCAGAAAGCTCACGGATATTGCACAGGGAGTGTGGGATATATTTAGACCAGTATCCTGTTTCTGACTGGAGCCCACACCAGATGCTTTGGAGTTAGGTATATGCAATTTTGCATGCAGCAGATGTGAGATAATGTCCTTCATGCTGATCCCCAATAGCTGGAGAAGAGTTGAAACATGAGTTTGTCTCCTTACCATTGTTAACCACTATCAACCTGGATTCTCTTCCTGTTTCCACATCAATACAATGTATACCCATGTTATTTAGGGAGAGCTGACATAACTCTGGTTACTTATGGCACCCACAGACCAAACAATATTTGCAGTCAAACTATGATGCTGCAATTAAAAAAGATGTCACTTAGGGAGATCTGACATAACTCTGGTTACTTATGGCACTGATAGGCCAGACAATATTTGCAGTCAAACTATGATGCTACAATTGAAAAGATGTTACTTAGGGAGATCTGACATAACCCTGGTTGCTTATGGCACTGATAGGCCAAACAATATTTGCAGTCAAACTATGGTTCTACAATTAAAAAGATGTTACCTAGGGAGAGCTGACATAACCCTGGTTGTTTATGGGACCCATAGACCAAACAATTTTGCAGTCAAACTATGATGCTACAATTAAAAAGATGTTACCTAGGGAGAGCTGACATAACCCTGGTTAATTATGGCATCCATAGGCCAAACAATATTTGCAGTCAAACTATGATGCCACAATTAAAAAGATGTTACTTAGGGAGATCTGACATAACCCTGGTTGCTTATGGCACTGATAGGACGCATAATATTTGTAGTTAAACCATGATGCTACAATTACAAAGAACTGCATTTTCCAAACCAAATTCTATCCAGCTTTTATTTACAGCTTTCTTCTTCCTCCCTCTGCATTTTTGTTTGGCTCAGGGTTTGAGGATAACATACAATCATGGGCTTAAAAAATAGTGAAAACATGCATTACCTCTGAGCTCCATTTTGAAGTGTTTTTGGAAGCAGCACTAACAACTAGATCACTTATTTTGATTCAAGGTTTTGCTAGAAGATGAAACTGTCCACAGCTTCACAGATATCTCTACCAGTATTACTCACTCTTGACCAGTAAAAATCTAGCTCTTGTTCTCCAGTACATAAAGGAGTTTAGTTTGTTTTCTGTGATGGAGGATAAGGACAGTGATAAGACTAAGGGGAATGGATCTAAGCTAGAGGAGGGTAGATTTAGATTAGACTTTAGGAAGAAGTTCTTCACCATAAGGGGTGATAAAACACTGGAACAGGTTGCCCAAAGAGGTGGTGGAAGCCCCATCCTTGGAAGTGTTTAAGGTCAGGCTGGATGTGGCTTTGGGTAATCTGATCTAGTGGGAAGTGTCCCTGCCTATGGCAGGAGGGTTGGGACTAGATGATCCTCGAGGTCCCTTCCAACCCTGACAAATCTGTGAACCATGTTCTCATTAATTCTGTACCAAGGCCAAAACATGATGGTGCTTCATTTTATGTGAAAATCTATAACTACATAAGCATTAGCACAAAGTTTTCGTCTGTGATTCAGGTAAAAGTAATATGTTTCATTTTCAATGACCAAAAACCAACCAACCAAAAAAACAAAAAAAAAAAACNAAAAAAAAAAAAAAACCCAAAACACCAACAGCAAAAAAAAACACAAACAAACAAAAAAGTCTTGCCTGAAAAATAGTGAATTGGGAGAGCACTTTTGTGGTAGCACTTTTGATTAATCTCCTTTAAGTGAGTAATGATAAGTAAAGGTTTGAAACTCTTGGGAGTTAAATACTCAACACCTTTCATTCTTAACTTTTCCACTTTTCTAGTTGCTCTACTGTTGGTCCTCACTACACATTTCAGTGCCTGAAACAAAGGATTTAGAAAGTACCTGCTAAAGCCTGGGGGTCTATAAAGACAGGAAAATCAACGTTTTTTTTTTTATGTTCCAGTGAAGAAGGTCACCAAAGTAAAAAACTACAATAATTACAAGCACATTCTCTATAGACAAGTTTTTCCACAAGAAAGACTTGATCTGGCAAAGAAGAAATCTCATAGTTAGCTTTGCTTACATCTTAGGACTTTGTTAAGCACATGTCCAGGTATTTTCAGAACAGGGACTTTAATGATATCAGATTTTGTTTAGCTGTACAGACCAAAAAAAAAAGACAAAAAAAATCCCCAAGCCCCTCTGCTTGCCATTTAATCTATAGATGATCACAGAATGTTAGAGGTGAAATATTGTTTCCTTAAGGCCTTTCGTGATCTCTTGTACCCTCTAAGAAATGCAGGTTTGATTCTAACAAAGTAACTACACTGTAGTTCAAATTACATACAGGATTGAAAAACAAATAAAACCCTAAACTCTCATTTAAGCTCAACCTTTCCTCATGAAAAAAATAAAAACAACCTACTCATCCCATCCTCTCTACAAAAGACCAAATTTAGACAGGATAATAAAAGTGAAGGAAGGAGTGGAATGAGGATAACCTTTGATCTTTAGCCAATTTCTACTTTCCTTTACCTACAGGATTTATTTCTGTCTGCATTTTACACATGTGATCTTCAGATTCCTAAGAAGAGAGTGCCAACAGCGTAAGGTGAGTCATACACACAGCATTTAAAGGAAATGAAGGAGAATGAACAGGCACAGACTCCCCACATCTACAACTCACCACCTCTGGGTCTGTGAGAGATCCAGCTGCACTTCTAAGACAATATTATCTCTCGTGTTACACAGCTTCTGTCAGGAAGGGAAAGCTCTACCCTCTACTCTGCCCTAGTGAGACTTCACTTGGAATATTGCATCCACTTCTGGGCTGCCCAGTTCAAGAGGGACAGGGATCTACTTGAGAGATGCCAATGGAGGGCTACAGGGATGATTAAGGGACTGGAGCCGTGTCCTATGAGGAGAGGCTGAGAGCCCTGGGGCTGTTTAGTCTGGAGAAGACTGAGAGGGGATCTAATAAATGTCTATAAATACCTGAGGGCTGGGTGTCAAGAAGGAAGGGGCAGCCTCTGCTCACTTGTGCCCTGTCACAGAACAAGGGGCAGTGGATGCAAACTGCAGCACAGAAAATCTGCCTCAACATGAGGAGGAGCTTCTTTACTGCAAGATCCACGGAGCACTGGAACAGGCTGCCCAGAGAGGTTGTGGAGTCTCCTTCTCTGGAGACTTTCAAGCCCAGTCTGGATGCATTCCTCTGTGACCTGCACTGGATTCTGCAGTCCTGATCTGGAAGGAGGGTTGGACTCAATCTCTGGAGGTCCTTTCCAACCCCTAACGTCCTGTGATCCTGTGATCCACCCCTGCACATTTTGTATGACTGTGAACATTGCTGCTGCCACATCATGATTTTCTGAGCTACCTGAGGCAATAAATGTAAAGATTCTTGTAATGCCTTCTCCTCCTCTTAGGCAACCATAGCTAATATAACTTGCAGACATCGTTACACTGTTAGCTCATCTGCTTGGTTTCCTAATGATTTTCCTAGTATCAATGCTATAATAATCATCCCCCTCTGAGTCAGGATGCAATGAGCCATACAGAAAGCATCTTTCTCAACAGACATCATGGTAACAAGGTGTTGCCAAACCAAATCAGCATGGTGGGGGATTTTCTTCTGTGTAATTATCCCAAGAAAGTAAAGGTGACTTGCTAGAAGGGAGGAAATGTCAGCCAACAGAACCAACTCTAACCAAATGAGTTATGGAAATTCTTAACAAAGGAACTTGGATCCTCTGTCACTGCAACAACCTAGGAAAGACATTAGCTTCCTCAAGGAAATCCCCTGGAGTGCAGAAGCAACAAAATGGAAAGAAAGGAATCCCAGTCAAGTAATGGTTTTAAGATGCCAAATAATTAAGAAAAAAAAACCAAGAAGAAAATAGCAACAAGCACATAAAAAGAATCAGTCAGCTCCACTGATATGAGATCAAGCATATATTTGATGTCCTCTTGACCAGCTCTAAGGTCAGAAAGGAATCAAAGAAGCATTTTGAATCCCAGATCTTCTGACTGAGATGAATTTCTAGAAATCAGCAGCAGTTCTTGTCCCCTCTACTGTGTCTGCTAAACAAGGTGCCAGCCGTGATGCTGCCTTTAAAAGTTATTTTCAGTTTGGGCTTGCCATATTCACAGTACCTCCACAGTGGAGCATAACAGCTATAGGTTGGTGGCATTTATAGAAAAAGTTCAGTTATAAAATGGAAAGTAATATTAAGGCATCAATGCCTGATATTCAGTCCAGCCTTAAATTGGCATTGCTGCTTTGAGGCTGGAGGTGCCTTTAGCCCATTTACAGTCTGAGTGCCTCACTCAATGACAAGCACCTATTAATCAGGGGCTGCAATGGGCTTGGCAGTAGGTGCAATTATTTAGATCCATAAACATGAGTAAAAATGTCACATATTAATGATACAGCAAAGAAAAAGTATTTTCAAATCCAATCATTTCAGTCAGTAAGTGAGATTACAAGTGCAGGGGCATTTCTCAAATCCTCATGTAAATGTGCTGCAGGAATTTGTACTTCAGAGAAGCAGCAACTATTTAAAAAAAAAAAAAATTAAGTTCATGCAGTGTGCCAGGAAATTGTGAGCATGGTTTTGTGCCAGCTATTATCTTTATAATTTCTATAATATAAATGGTATAAATGGTTTCCTTCACAGATCCAATATTTAGACATCTGAGGTGGAATTTGCAAAGCACTTAATATTTGTTTGCTCTGATCCCATTAAAGGCAATGATAAACCTTCAATTTGCAAAAGAAACAAGATTAAAGCACTACTAAGTAGTTCTGAAAATCCTGCTCACCAAGTGGTTTGCATTTTCCTGACCAAAAACCAACCAACCAAACAAAAAAACCCCAAACAAAAAATCCCAAACAATTGTGGGTGCACAATTGTACATTTAAGCAAAGAAAACTGGATTAGAACTGAAATCCTTATAAGCCATGTTATGGATTGGAGAAATATGCAGTGTATGAGCTGCTGTTTTCTGACTTTTGAAGCACAAATGTAAACTTTTAAACAAAAATACAACATGCACTTCTTAATTATACCCTTTCCTTGCTTGCAGCACTATTTAGAGGAGGAGATGCAGCATTTTGCCTTACGTAAGAAAAGACTCTGTTGTGGGAAGGCAGAAAGGGCAAAAATCAACACTATATTATATTAATGAGCAAGCTGCCAGGCTGTTATTGAGGGACACAGTGTGCTGACCACTTAAATTACCATCTAAGCAAATCAAGCAGCTTTAATTGATGTCCCAATAACAGCCCTGGTAGGTTTTGTTTATTTGTTTGTTTGGGTTTTGTTGCCAAACAGCAAGGAACGACATCGGTGAGGCTTCAGCCTCGTTTGACCAAAGTCACTGGAGTAAATATACTCTACCTGGACTTACTCAAAATCAAGAAAAAATATTAAATCCTGCAAAAAGAGAATCCAGAGTCACTTCAGTTTTCTGGTTTTGCTTTTGAGATATCCTTGCCCTCACAACCTGAAGAGGAACATGGCCAATGGAGAGGTAAGACTCCTCCTAACGTGACCAGTTCTCCTCCACTGGACTCATTACCCAACTGTGCTGTGCATTGCAACTAGACATAGCTAAGCTAACAAGTCTGAGTTTGTATGTACAGATTCCCATTTAGAGAATGAAATCAATTTGTGAATGTTATTCTTTTCACATCCTCTTCTCAGCAGACAGGGAAATGAACCATATGGACAGGGTACACTCCCAGCCAGCACCACCCCACTCCTTGTTTGCATAGAGTCCTCTATGCAACTCAGTTTGTTTGCCAGTAAATGTGCAAACACCCAGTCAGTGGGACTAAACCTGCCTCAGCAGAGGGCAGGATCCTTCCCTCTCCCCCAGTGTGCATAAGGAGAGCAGATGTCTCCTGCTCCGTCATTTGCCGGGTGGCAGCAGTCTGAGCTGAGCTATGGCGTTGGCCTTTGCTCAGGGAAGGCAGCTGCTGGAGGAACCAGAACACGTCAACAACTGCATGGCTGGAGAAGCTATGGAGTCAGGAAGAAAGGCTCAGCTTCCTCAGCCACAGCAGCAAGGCCCCAACAGTGCTTTTAGCTTCGGTGTCTCAAAAGCTACAGTCCAACCCTAAATTACAGGCAGAGTTCTGGTGAGCTCCTCTGGCTACTTGGAGCAGCCTGGAGAGGAATACATGCAAAAGACCAAAAAAAAACCTCCACAGTCTCTGTGCTGGACCTCCAAGCATGTATTTAACTATTATTTGCCATTTAATCATGGCATTACTCTCTAATTTACTTGAGAATGTGTTTTCCTCACATTAAAATTGTTGCGACGATCGGTGCCAAAAGTCTACCCACCAGTGTTCTGCACTCTTTTCTTGTGGTTCCTTCATGACTATTTGATTAATTTTCATTGATATTCCTCCAACAATAGCATCTAAAATTAACTGGGTCAGTTTTTACATAACTTCCTGAGTCACCAGGCTACGTGTCCTAAATAAATATGTCCATACAGGAGTCGAATGATAATTTACCCTTCCAGCACTGGCAGGAGTGTGGACATTTTGTGTTCTATAATAGGTGAATAGATTTTCTTCTCAGGTACCTCTTCAAGACCTCTCACTCAGTCAACACTCTTTGGATTAAGTCAGATGTTTGACTCAGTTGTTAGGACGTGCCTCTGAGTGAGGGGAAAGGGAGATTTTAATGGCAAATGGTTTTAATGGCAAATGGATGAAATGAGGAATGTTAGCATTGAGGTACCTGAATTTAAATGGTAGAGATCTGACCTCCAGGCATTAGCTGCAGATTTCTTGCTTTTAAGACTGGAGAAAGAAGCTCTATAACACTTCAAATTATATGTCTCAAGCAGGCATTTAATTTAGATTAAATTGGACAGTAATCGTACATTAAATAAATACCAATGGTCTCGGGATCACTTTTTTTTTTCCTTTGGATTAACAATTTGTATAATAGATGTTATTATTGCATGCCTGTTAGTTCTACAGGAATATATTTGTTCATAATTAGCTGCTTCTCAGTTGTTATATTGGACATAACTTATTAAATCTCTATTAAGTACATACTTAAGGATACATAGGATACCTCTTTGGAAGCCACTTAATACACTCCAAGCAAAGGCCAGCTTGACAATGCTAAGTAGGAGGATCTAGGCATCTTCAGCCCTCCTGAAATATGCAAATCAAATAGTTCACAGCTTAGTCCTGTGGAAAGGAGGAACTTGTGCACCTTCACCACACAAAGGCAGCGCTGACCTCCTGACAGAATGTTCCTCAGAGAAACCGCATGGAGAAAGGAGGGTCCCCAAACTCTCTCCCAACTAGTTCATACTGAACAAAAAAGAAAAGGGAAGGGGTTTCCTTTGTAACCTGCATTATCAAGCAGCAGAGAATCTGCCTCCTCTGGGAAAGGTCACAGCAATGTAGAAAATGATGATGACGTTTTTAGAGCTGTTATACTGCTGTCATGTGGATTCAGAAACATTCAGCCACAGATTGTGACTGCCAAGGAGCAGGAACCTTTGGACAGTCTCAACACTGCTTGGATGTTTTTAGCCCTGTTCTTACTACCTTCACGCCTTGCTTTCTTCTACTTTTGCTCACATTCTCCTCATCTCTACTCCATCTCACCTCTGGCCCAAGTAACAATTTCTCAGCTGCTCTGCCACCTTCCCCCTCTGTTTTATTTTGCTACCTCTTTAGTAAAAGCTCTACCAAGTAAAGCTGGCCAGGAAGTGTGATTATCTGTTCCACAGAGTTCTTCAATGTTTTATTCAGGAAAATGTTAGCTGTTCTGCATTAGAACCAGATGGGATCCATCCTAGGGTGCTCAGAGAGCTAGCAGATGAGCTCTCCATCATTCATCAACAGTCCTGGCTCACTGGAGAGGTCCCCAAAGACTGGAAGCTGCCAATGTGGTGCCCAACCACAAGGAAGGGCCAGAAGGAGGAACCAGGAAATTCCAGACCTGACCTCAGTGCCAGGCAAGGGTATGGAACAGGTCATCTTGAGTGCCATCACAAAGCACCTACAGGATGGCCAAGGGATCAGGCCCAGCCAGCATAGGTTTAGGAAAGGCAGGTCCTGCCTGACCAACCTGATCTCCTTTATGATCAGGTTACCCTCCTGGTGAGTGCAGGGCAGGCTGTGGATGTAGTCTACCCGGACTTCAACAAAGCCTTTGACACAGCAAGCTCCTGGCACAGCTGGCAGCTCCTGGCTTGGACAGATTCACTCTGATATGGGTCAAGAACTGGCTGGAGGGCTGGGCCCAGGGAGTGGTGGTGAATGGTGTCATATCCAGCNAAGAGAGGAAACATAGAGCTGCGAACATTAAGGTGGCATTTTAGAATCTTGGATTCAGATCTCTGCTTCATCTGGGTGGTGAAGGGATTCTCCATGAGCCTTGAGAGGCTTTCTTTTCTTTCTTTTCTTTCATTGTTTTGGTGGGATGTGTGTATTTGGTGATTTTGGTTTTGTTTGTTCGTTTGAGTTTTTTCCTCTTGGTGATTCAAAATCCTTTTAATGGAGATAGTCTAATCAGACTAATAATAATCTGCTGAAAATCTGTCCCACATACTGTGAAATCTGTGAATCTGACAGTGCAAGTGGCAGTACTGTTATCATGACATCTTCTTCCAAATCTGATTAAGTTGCCTGATTTAAACTGCTATGCAATATACACATCTGATGTTAGGGATCTGAGTCTAGACTCTCTGAGGGGTTGGCTAGAAAACAAGACATGTGAGTAAAAAAAAAAATAATTAAAGGTATGAAGAGTTTGTTTCTAATCCACACTGGAATGAAAATCAGATATTACTATTGACTATCTAAATAAATCTGTAAGCTTGATTAATTTTGGAGAAGTTTATTATAATGCTACTGCCTATAAAATCCACTCAACACCTCTCTAAAATATGTGGGGCGAAGTTTCTGCTGTTATGAAAGGGTATAGCTGAAATGTGGGCACTGAGTTATGAGTGAAATCAATCTGATGTGAAGATCTAGGCTCATTTCTCTTTTTTAACTGATGGAAAGCCAAGTCAGTTAATTTTGAATTGACCCAAGAGACTAACACAACAGATCTGATTTAAAGGCTGTCACTCAGAAGCTGAGAACCGACTGCCATTTTCTGAAGATGGTCTACAAGGTCCTGCCAAGAAAAGCAGCGTGGTCTAAACGACCTTTCCAACATATACAGTTTCTCAGAGTCTACAAATTAAAGCTCTCACTTTATTTGCAGTCTTTTATTGACCCTGCTACACCAACACATCACATGAAATTAAGGCTGGTTCCTTAGTCAGTGTTAATCAGCATATGTTGTTATCTAAAGACCTGGCCTCCAGATGTGGATCAGTCATCGTTCCAAGACTAAGGACACAGATACAATAAGGAACATCAGGGTTCTTTTAATTGGATAGACTTGAGGTAAATATTCTATTTCCTAATAAATTTGGCATCAAATGTCCTGGTGAATTCAGTATTAGTATCAGAGGTCCAGTGCCTCCCATGATTTGCATGGCGTTGTTTAATAAACATCCTTTTATAATAGCAGGAGGGAATCAGGCAATGCATTTCTAAGGGATTACTGTACAGCTCAAGGAGTTACTCACTTTCCCTCTGGCCTTGTGCCCATTAACCCCACCTGACACATGCTATAATCAGCCAGAAATGCACTGCCTGTCACCACTTATTGTAAAGGTAATGTGTAAAACTCACTAAAGGAAGTGGTACTGAGACTGGGTTTGGTGTCTGACTCCTTACAGTCTTCTGATTAATTGCAATTTCCAAGTAAAATACCTTGAACAACTTTCAATTAGGCTGTCCTATTACAAAAACCTGTAAGAATTAAGGACGTGATTTCAAGCCACACAAGAGTCCCTTTGTCCCTTTTTGGACTATTGAAATGACACACAGATGCCTTGAAACAGAGAGCAAAACTCCACAGAGTAAATGAAAGCGTAGCTACCATTTGAATGACATAGGTGGCTCTACTTGGCCTTCTTCCCCAAGAGAGAAGACATGTCAGAACCTTGTCACTCATGTTATGACACAGCAGAGTTTGCAAGAGCCTTAGCCTGCTGGGAGAGCAAGAAAAGGTGGTGAGGAATTGCATGGGCTGACATCATTTTGTTCTGATGCACAGGAGGAGGGAATAAGCAAACCACATTTTTATTTACTTACTTTATTATTTTATTTCATAGAATCA
>WBNM01002969.1:22809-60970 GCA_013399055.1 Ramphastos sulfuratus
GCCCTGATGAATCTCATCTCCCTGCAGTGGAAGGACTGAAGCTCCTGATTGCTGCAAACATTTCATATCTTCTACTTTTTTTTTTTTTTTCTATATCCTTTAAAGATCTTGGCATAGTAATTCTGTTCAGCTTTTGTGACCTCAATGTTTTTTTCCTCAAAAAGCAAGCTGGGAATTTCCCAGAGGTGTGCACTGTGTGTGGGAACACCCAAAAAAAGGGTCAAAAGCAACAACTTACATGGTTCAGAACATATGCACTGTCTTCATCTATATTCTACAAAGCTGTACTTGATGCAGTTGACACTGTTAGAAAAATAAAGTTTTGTTCACAAGGTCATATAAACATCACTTTTTTTTTTTTTTTTTTTTAAATGACTCCTTTGATGTAGCATATTTGTTAATTAAATTACAAGTTTTGGAATGACATCTTATCCCCTGATCAATTGATTTGCTTTACTGTTTTTCCCAGGGCTTGATGAAGGATTAAGAAGGTTGCTTGCTAAAATGTTAGGGTGAATGAAAAATCACTTTTTAACCTGTTTGTTCCAGCTTCTGAAGTTTCAACACTCCTAGGTTCCACTTTACCACTTTTACTCATGTGCTAATATGCTTGGAAACACTGGGCATAATTGTTTTAAATTATGCAATTGCTTTAAAGCTTATTATACAACATTTCTTGAAATTTCTGGTAAAATTCTTTAGTAGACTGAGCAGTCATATTCAAACATGATTTTGTTGCAGAGCTGTTCCTCCAGTTTAGGAAAGCTTCCTTGAATGTAGGAACCATAAGAAAAAAAATGCTTCCAGTGCTTGGAAGGAACTACAATTTTCAACTGAAACAAAAGATTTCTTTGCAACAGTCATATCTGAGGATAGAGATGCTGAGTATTTTAATAGAAATGAAACAGATATAAATAATAGCATTTGGATTTGATTTGTTATTAGTCAATACCCTTTATTTATAAAAAAAATATATATATTCTTGCTATTTTTTTCCATTAAAATGCCTAATTAAAAAAAATATTCAAAATTAAACATATCTGTGAAAATACAGAATTTAAAAATAATATTGATAGACAGCAAACAATTTTTAAATTGATCATTTCTTTTGACAGCATAAAAATACTGCACAAAGAAATGGCAAGCTAGTCTCTGCAGAGCCTTAACACTGCTTAAAGGAGGTGATGCAGAGTGACATACACAATGTGCCTGAACTGCAGTCATAAATGAAAGCCTGAATGAGGCAGCAATATACAGGACTGATCACCTTTTAAAATAACACAATCACTGAATTCATATCTGATGTGAAATAATCACAAAAGGAAACTGATTTTGAAGCTGGCTTATTTAAACCCCAAATGTTTTATTGAAGGATACAGTCCACTACTACATGGGACAGCTTTGCCCTGCTTTGCTTTCAGAGATTGCTAATCCTTTTTAAGTAGGTTTAAAAAAAACAAAACAAAACAAAACCCAGAAACAAGCAATCACAAGCAAACTGCAACTAAAGAGATGCAATGCCAGATAGCAACAAGTTTTTGGTCACCTTCTAGCTACAGAATCAGTCTGTTTTATAGAGATGAATCTAAAGAGAAGGGATAAGGTTATGGATCACAGGGATCAAATATTCAATTTATTATGGCTTTTACTATCATAAGCAGAAACCAAGAAGTAAGAAAATGCTTTATTAACTAGCAATATTTTGTTGTTCTGATTACATAGTTACTTTTCATTTCTTCTTCCAAAAATCCATTGCTTAGTCCTGTGATTCTGTGATTTTTTTTTGTGTGTATATGAATCATCTTCAATAGTGGGGAGAAAAGAAGAAATCTGAAGTAAATGAATTACTTCTAAATGCATTTTAAATAAATTTGTTTTACAGCAGAATCATCCTTTTCTTTTTCCAAATTAATTCTAGAAAACTTTGGGAAGCATTTAAGCAACAACCTTCTCCTATGAATATGCTTTTGAAGGGGTTTTAGCCTGTATTTCTGTACCATATTAATACTTAGAGTGCAAGATCTGTGCCTGCAGACATTACTTATTTTAGTAAATCTCAATCAGGTTGGTGGAGTGGTCTCAGCCATCAGGACTGCTCAAAGTGAGCAAAACCTTGTGGGATTAGGTCTTACATTCTTGCATTTCCATCAATTTTATGGCAATTAGTTGGTACAAGCAAGAACTATTTCCTTTAAAAAAAAAAACAAAACCAAAAAAAAACCCCACCACTACCACCCCTCCAAACAACAAAAAATAATTAAAGTAATTAAAAAAAAAATAAAAATAGTGTTTGCAGCTTGCATCATTTTATTGCAGATTGCATGACATTGAGTGTTTGCATTAGAGCTATAATAACCAGGAGACTGCAATGGAATCTCATTTGGTAAGGAAATGGTAGCAAGGAAAAGCTTAAATTGTGGAGGAACTGTGTTCTGGGAGCTCCACAACAATCTGGGTAGCATTTTAATAATTTTGAGGTCTGCAGCAGCAGGTTTTGACTTCTAGAATTGCTAGCACTGATTCTTTGAACAATTAATGAAAGTGTAAGCATCCTGTGTGGTACTGCATAACAGTGACTGTTTGAAACTACTGGCATGGACTGATGTTTTGAGTTTAATCCCATGGGTAAGCACTCCTTTCCCTTTAGCCACAAGTAATGAACATACCTGTTACATACCTTATTTTAATAATTTCTTTTCTTGGAGCCAATAGTACATTGAATTTAATTTTTACAGTTCTATTTTATATGTTTGCTTGGGTGAAAAAAAGCAATTAAAAAATAAAAAAGACAAAACAACAGCAACTAAGACAATTGTCTGGGATCAAAGCTAAAAATACTAAGAAAAGCTCTTCAGATCAGTGAAGAATTGCTGGTGCTGATACCAGGCAGACTTGAAGTGTACTTGATACTGGGATAGTGTGAAAAAGATGAGTTTGCAGACCAAAAAAACAGATGGCCCCTTATCACCCCATGGGGCTAAACACACAAGAGCAAACTTCAGAGAGGCCTTACCTTTACCTTGTCTGTCCCTATCAGGAGAGTCTGTTATATTAAGGGTTATTGCCTCTCTAGCCCTCCCTGTGATCAGCTTTTGAAGTCCACGGCCGAGAGGCCAACGTGAGAATATCGCCCCAGATAAGAGGTGTTTGCTCTGTGAAATATTCAGGACAGGAATCTGTGGAGCCCATGATAGTTCAGCAGGGAACCACAAACTCCAGCTAATATCTTCTAATCCCCTGTTGGTCTGAGAACTACCCCCCATAAAAAGCATAACTGGCTGTTTATTTGCGCAAGCCAGAGATAGCATCTTAAAGTTACAGTCTGCCTTAAGTAGCGGGGATGCGGAGCCCAAAGAAATGAACCCTCCGAGCTCATAATCAGAATGGTGTGTGCTGCCTTCTTCCCTTCCTAATGAGATGTAAACATTTTGGCTGCTGCCTCTTTTGAAAGATATTCATCAAGTCTATTGGTTAGAAATCACAAAGGCTAGCCCGGTCTGCAAATTACTTGTCTTCTTTTATGGCCTTCTGAAGCTGTGAACAATATGTTAAAAATTTTCCCATGGCGCAACCAACTAAATACTTGTGGCACATTTCTATTTATTCCAGAGAATAGTTAAATTCTGAGACATAAATCATGCTTTTCTACTAAAGCCTTCCCAAATTCCCAAAGACAAGCTTAATTCCCAATGCAACGATGCTATAAAAAAAACTTTTTTTTTTCTTCTTTTATTTCTTTGATAGTCTTTTGGTTTCAATAAGGAAAAAAAAGAGATTTAATAATTCTAAATTACAAAACTGAGAGAGGATGCCACTAATTTTACCTTTTTTTTTTTTTTGTTGGTGATGGTTTGAGGCTAGGTGGAATATTTTAATGGAGAAAATTATAGGCTGTGAAAACGATGGTGATGTCTACTTCACTCATAGGCTTGCTGAGACTTAGAACACAAAACATAGATAAGACAGTCTTGGGCTCTCCAGCTTTTTGCCTTCTCCTCTCTGCAGAGCAACTTAACTAACCACTTTCCTTCTAACCCTCCCCTGGCCGATCCTCCAAACTCACCTTGCACATAAGCCAAACCCTGGGATAAGGTAGAGGGGGGGGAAGAAGGTGGAAGGGTGGTTGGGAGCCCATCCTGGGGACTCTGATTTCTGGGAGGGGGATTGTGTTTCTGTATCACCTTTAACTTGTCTATCTCTGTAACTATGCATGTCTATTGTGTATATCTCTGCTTGTACATTGTGCTAAGCTGTAAATAGAGCTTCAGTCCTTAACTTCCAGCAGGCTGAGTCTAGTCTGGGTGATTTTCATAGTGTGGGGAGGCAGGAAACTCCCAAACCATCACATTTTTGCACTCTTTAGATGGGTTATTGTTATTAGGCAATGTCACTGCTGTAACACAGAAGAAAAAAATAACAAGAGTTAGGTGAGGAGATGAGGAGAGATGACTGAAAAGGGAAAAGAATTCTTAATGGTTTTGTAGATCCTCTTTTTTTTCCATTGTAATCCATCCTCCACCCTGTCCCCAGCAACTGCCCTAAATCAAGGAACTGGCACCTGATGCATTCTGCAGATGGATCAGGCCTGTATATCTGGAACTCAGTATACAGGTGTTTTTTCACTTGCATGAGTTAGTTAACTAGCCAGCAGACAGATCTGTTTGTGGGGCAGGAGCAGGAGTGGAAAATGAAACGTCTCCTGGCTGATTTACAGGAAGAAAAGCTAAGTGAAACAGCAGGTCAAATCGGCACTTATTTATAAAGATTTCTAATTGCTCTCACTTGCTCCTTAGCAGACCCTTTCTAGAAGGTAAAACAATTAACCAGACAGTCCTTGAAAACACTGGACAACAACAACAACAAAAAAAGGCAGCAAAAAAAATCAGTGCTAAAGTTTCTGAATCCTTCAAATGTGTTTTGAGTAAGTATTCAGTTAGACCTAGGATCAGAGAATCACAGAATTAATCAGGCTGGAAAATACCTTCAACATCATCAAGCTCAACCTCTTACCCAACACCATCTAATCAACTAAACCATGGCACTAAGCTGGTTTTTAAACACTTCCAGGGACAGGGACTCCACGACCTCCTTGGGCAGCCCATTCCAATGCCAATCACTCTTTCTGTGAAGAATTTTTTCACATCCAGCCATCTGGTGCAGCTTGAGGCTGCGTCCTCTTGTTCTGTTGCTGGTTGCATGGGAGAAGCGACCAACCCCCACGGTGTGAAGGTGAGGATTTCCCCGCCCACAGTAAATGAGGCAAACTGTTCATTGGTCTCATTCTCTTGCTTCACACCCATAGTCCAAACCATTGACAAAGGTTTACTTGACAGCATCTGAAGGCAAATTCCTCCACCCAACTATAGAATTGCCTCTGTATATTTTTTTCTGCTCTGTGCTAGGGAGGATGCTCATTTTACACAGTGGATTCGAACTACTGCTCAGTGTCCACAGGAGCCAACAGGCTACTCTTACTCACAGAATAAGGTTACTGGAATTTTCTGAATGTCACATTCAGAAAAGTTCAGGAAGTTCTTTCCAGTGAGGGTGGTGAGACACTGGCACAGGTTGCCCAGGGAGGTTGTGGCTGCTCCCTCCCTGGAGGTGTTCAAGGCCAGGTTGGACGAGGCCTTGAGTGACCTGTACTAGTGGGAGGTGTCCCTGCCTATGGCAGGGGGTTGGAACTAGATGAGCTTTGAGGTCCCTTCCAACCTTACCATTCTATGATTCTATGATTCTATAAGTAAATGTACTGTAAAATCTCAACACTGTACCGGATCCTGCAGTTACTGGTAAACAATTCACTGATATTTGTGGTGCAAGAGCAAATTCAAGGAGTACAAATGCAGGAGTAAATGCAACACAATCTGATCTGAAGGCTGAGCAAACCATGCCTAAGCCACAATGCTAGCAATGAGAAGCTATGACAATCACTGCTGTGAGCTAGAAAGAAAAGGCAATAAAAATGCTCTCCTTCTCCCCCAGTAAATCCTACAAAAATGCTCATGTCTGAGGGTAAGTCATCAGTGAACTTGTCTATTTTGATGCCTTTTGTATTGTACCAAGCAACCATTCCCTTAGTATACAAGAAACCACTCTGGAGAAAACTCAGATTTTGCTTTTGCAAGTGAACAACTGGAAGCAGAGTCTTGATGCTTTTGTTTTGTGGCTGCTGGACACTGTGTACCTTGTAGTTTCCAATGCATGAAAAAAGCAAAAGGCAAATTTCCAATATGAATGAGGAGAATCCCCAATGAAAAAAATAAATGAATGATCATTGCTCCACCCCACTTCAATGCTTTTAGCTTTGGGTCAAAAGCTCAAGATCTACCATGCCGGAAAATCATCTTCCAATGCCAGAAAGATAATCAAACTCTGTTAACCAATATCAAATCTCTCAGCTCAGAAGAATTCAGGCAAGAAGGCAGCTGTGGCAACTGAGTGTATCACAGCATGATTCATTTTCTGAGAAGTTGAGGGAGTCACTGCAATTGCCTCAAACGAAAATGTTCAAAGTTACAAATCAGCTTAATTAGAGTCAGTTATACTGCGGGCATTGGGTCAACACCACATCACAAATGTGACAGTACACAAGTGTCCAAAATGACAAAATATAATTTACTCTTTAAGTGTCTGCAGTGGTATCTTTTCCTACTGTTAATTGCTGATCTTATTTTACACCCTGGTATCAAATAGCATCTTTGGAACAAGAGAGTAAAACAACAGGGAAACTCCAGTAAATCATCATAGCCCTTAACAAACACAGCGCTTCAGGAAGGGAACTGCCCTGAGAAAAAGCCTTCATTCTTACTTGACACTTCTCTGTTTACTTTATTCTTTTTATGGAATGGTCACCATTTAATGAGCAATTATGTACAATATTTACTTGATGGGTAAAGTGATCTCAGTGACTTTAAGGCAAGCATTATTCTTAAGAGCCTCTCCATAAAACAAAGAGAAAGTATTTCACTGCAGGATAATGTTACAGGGAGAACTTCAGTCAGCAGAGCTGAATTTAAAAACAGGGCTCTTGCAAGATCTAACAACTTGCAAATTTATGAACGTATCTAGCAGCTCTTTTTTTATACCTATCCACTGTACAGAACCCAAATGGTTTAATGATACAAAGCATTTTAGCAGAAGTTGTAAAAATTAACTATGGAACATACCAGTTCCATCTTCAGCAGTGCCACTTAAGCATCAGCAGGAGATGGAAGGGTAGACTCATACATACTCTTTAGTATCTCCTTACTATTCTAAACTATTCTAAATTCTAAAACTTCTTTATCCTCTTTATTTCTTCCCCCATTATTTTTCTTATACTTCAACATCAATACATTTTTTACTACTACAGTAAAAAAATGGATTTAATACAACTATGGGTTTTTCTATAATACATATGTTACTTTATTTAGAAAAAAATACATTTCTAGTATCAAAAAGGAAATATTAGGGTAGTCAGGAATTGAGGCATGTTCTCCTCTTATCTGATTACAGTTTAAAGCAAAGTTGCCTTATAGCTCCTGATCTGTACAAAGACATTCCAGTGACATCAATAACTACTCTGCATAAGAGTGTTTTGCATCCCCATTAGTGATTTTGTTCCTTAATGGGATTGGAAATAAATTAGCCAGGTGAGATATCCTAGCTCTCCTATCTTCATTGACCTTCTTCCATCCTGTATCATTTTAGAGGAGCTGAAGCTCAAGGTCACCTTACTGTGAGAAATCTTGGCATGCACATCAGATCCACACCTTTGAAATCAGCTGCAAAAATATATATTTATGGCCATTTTGTTGCTGATGTGTTTACTGGTCAGAAATGCCAACTCTCCAAGTGAATCAGACTGTATGTCAATATAGCAAATACCCTAAAATAGTGGGTTAGAGCAGGTTATAATTGGGATCTAGATCAAGTTTTTTCTGCATGTAGTTGTCTGGTATATCATTAGTCTAAGGCCATAAGTCCAATTTATTATCTACATGCTATGGATTTTACTTTATGACTTGGAAAAGCTGATTGATTGACACAATCTTTTTTTTCTCTTTGACTCTACTCTGAAGAAAAGACATACATAATTCCTTATCAAGCATCTAGTGTGCCCACAACTCTTTCTAACAGCAAGGTTAGTATCTAAGGAGCTATCTTCTCTCCTTTGACGCCAAGTTCTTCTGAACATGTATGTGTAAAGTTTGTATTGGGTCTTAGAAATCAGAAAATTCAATGTATTAAGTGTACAAAAAGTGCCAAAGATTTAAAAAGAAAGAATATTTGAATGTTTATATGTTTAAACAGATTAAACTTTGGGTATCCTTGTGTGCTGGTTTAAGGCTAATTGGAATATTTTAATAGAGAAAATTATATTATAGGCTGTGAAAAGAAAACAATGGTGATGTCTACTTCACTCATAGGCTTGCCATGATGTTTAAGAAAGAACCCAAAACAAAAGATAACACACCTTGGTCTGGGCACGTTTTCTAATTATTACTAATTTTTTATGTTTTAATTATGAGTGTTTCCCTTTGGAGTTGTTGGTTTGTTTTTTGGTTTTTTTTTGGTGGACTGTTCATTTTTCTACATACCACATGGAGTATGCTGTGTTCTAAAATGGTATAGTGGAATGCAGAGAATTTTCTTTTGGGGAAATAATAAATTCCTTCAGCTCTGTACAAAAGATTTTTGTTCATCCCTCAGATGTATGATCTTTATCTGCATCTATCTTGGCTTTTCTCTTAATTTAAACAAAAGCCACCTACTGTAAGTCACTTTTATTTTTTTTTTTGCTTCCAGACACATATTCAACTTGTAGATGTGCAATCTCGTATTAAAAAATGTACTAAAATTTCAATTCTCAAAAAAATTATGAAGAGTTAATTAATTAAGGAAAATTTACACTGGTTCCAATATCAAACAGTTTTGCTTTGCTGTCAGGGTGAAATTCTGTCCAACCCAAGAGAAAAAGGTGAATCTTGTTGTCATTGCTAGTTCATAGAAGCATAGAATTGTCAGGGCTGGAAGGGATATCAAGGATCAGCCAGTTCCAACTCCCCTGTGATGGACAAGGACACCTCATACTAGATGGGGTTGCCCAGAGCCACATTCAGCCTGGCATGAAAGACCTCCAGGGATGGGGCTTCCACCACCTCCCTGGGCAACCTGTTCCAGTGTCTCATCACCCTCACGGTGAAGAACTTCTTCCTAACATCCAATCTAAATCATAGAATCAGTCAGGGTTGGAAGGGACCACAAGGATCATCTAGTTCCACTCCCTCTGCCATGGGCAGGGACACCTCACACTAGATCAGGCTGTCTAGAGCCACATCCAGCCTGGCCTGAAAGAATTCCAGGGATGGAGCTTCCACCACCTCCCTGGGCAACCTGTTCCAGTGTCTCACCACTCTCATGGTGAAGAACTTCTCCCTGACATTCAATCTGAATCTACCCACTTCTGGCTTTTCCCCCAGTCCTGTCACTACCTGACATTCTAAAAAGTCCTTCCCCAGCTTTCCCTTCAGATACTGGAAGACCACAATAAGGTCTCCTCAGAGTCTTCTCTTCTCCAGACCAAACAGCCTCAACTCTCTCAGTCTGTGTTGGTAGAAGAGGTGCTCCAGCCCTCTGAGCATTCTCATGGCCCTTCTCTGGACACATTCCAGCATGTCTACATCTTTCTTGTAACAGGGGCTCAAGAACTGGATGCAGGACTCCAGGTAGGGTATCACCAGAGAGGAATACAGAGGGAGAGCTAAGCTGTTCTGCTATACCAGACATCATGCTTCCCAAAGCATCTTATTGGAGCACCATGTATGCTTAAGGGACATGCAGCATGCATTTTCAGCTGCTAAATGCAAATACAATGCTTCTAAATAAAATATCTGTTTTGTAGCAGTTGGAAGCAGATCTCCCTACCTCATAAGCTCCTGAAGTAGTGTCTCTGACAAGGAACCACAGAGAAGGAGAAAAACAGCAAGTAAACCTCAACAAAGGGCTATTTCAACATCTTGCTAGAAGTCATAATACACAAACAGCTGGCAATGAAAAATGCATACAGGCTTCTTTAGTGCAATCACTGCATTATCCTGCAAAGCTCAGTAGGCTTCACTTGCAGCCACAGGGATGTTCCCTTTCCAACCCAGTGTTGCATTAGGCCCTCTGTGAGAATCTTCAGGAAGACCCTTGCACTACTCTCTGTATCCTTTGTGCTGGTTTGAGGATAATTGGTATATTTTAATGAAAAAATTAATTATAAACTGTGAAAAACAAACAATGGTGATGTCTGCTTCACTCATAGGCTTGCTAAGATGTATAAAAACAAGGGCACAAATATAGATAAGATAGAGAGTCTGTGTCTCTGGGAGCTGCTGTGTCTTCTGCTCTATGCTGTGTAACCCAACTAATCACTCCGCTTCTAACCCCCCTTGCCCATCCTCCAAACTCACCTTGCACATAAGGCAGACCCTGGGGTAAGGTAGAGGGGTGGAAAGAAGGTGGAAGGGTGGTTGGGAGCCCCTCCTGGGGACTCTGATTTCTGGGAGGGGGATTGTGTTTCTGTATTACCTTTAGCTTGTATATTGCTGTAACTATTCCTGTCTGTTGTGTATATCTCTGCTTGTACATTGTGCTAAGCTGTAAACAGAGCTTCAGTCCTTAACTTCCAGCTGGCTGAGTCTAGTCTGGGTGCTTTTTTTCATAGTGTGTGTGGGCAGGTAACTCCCAAACCATCAAAATCCTTGCTTTCCCCAGCGTGTCATTATGGACAGTCACTCTAGCTCTCCATCTACCCTTACATCCTTGGTATTCAGGGCAGCCTGAACACCAGGGGAGCGTGCAGTCAGAACAAGAAAAAAACAAGTGTCCCTTCCCTGCTCTTCCTGAAGTGAAAACCAACTTGGTTCTACTGACCTGTGACAAAAGGCAGAGGTCAGAAGGATGAAATCCTTTGAGATGGAGCCCATTTGTGCAGTGTGTTAAATGCCATCATGTCTTACTGACTGCTCCAGGTTTTTCCTGAGGCGTTTGTCATTAGCAGTGGAGATCTGTAGTTCATAATTATTTAAGTGCTATAGAATCACAGAGTTGCCTATTGGAAAAGACCTTTGAGAACATTGAGTCTAATCATTAACCTAACACTGGTAAGTGCTTGACCAAACCATATCCCTAAACACTACCTATGCATACTTAGCACTAACTTAATACTTAGTACTAACTTAAGCACTACCTATGCATACTTAGTACTAACTTAGTACTAACTTAAGCACTACCTATGCATACTTAGTACTAACTTAATACAAGTACTTAGTACTAAGTACCCAACTCCTAAAGACCTCCAGGGAGGTATTTAGGACAACTACCCTGGGCAAGCCCTTCCAATGCTTGATAACCCTCTCAGTAAATAAATTCTTCCTAATATCCAAGCTAAACTTCCCTTGGAGCAACTTGAGGCCATTTCCTCTTGTCCTATCACTTGCTACTTGATTGAACAGCCCAACCTCACCTCTCTACAATCTCCTTTTAAGTAGTTGTTACTATGGTATTTCTTGAGATATACTATAGAAAATTTATACTGAAGAAAATTTATGTACCCAAGAAAATTATTCACAGCATTGCATTAGGGAAATGTTTTTTGTGTTGTGTCAAGAAAAGTGATTTACATCTAGCAATGGCACAGTGCACATTACTGTACAAAGCATTACTGCATTATCCAGCCTTGCTTAGCATCCCAGGCTTAGAAGGAGTTTGGCCACAATACGCCATAAGAGTAAGTGACTTTGGAGCACTATATAAGGGAGACAGCTCAGAGACCTGTCTTTCAGAAAGTGCTAAATCTCTGATGTGAACACACACTTTGGAGGACTGAAATGGGACATTCAAACATTGAGACCCAACAGAGTAGTCTTTTAGAAAACTTTGGCCTTGATGAACACTGATGTAATTCAGGATTAATGCCATCAAGCCGAAAAGATTGCAATAACAAAAGAGCGAGATGAGATTGGCCTCTAAAGTCTAAAACCTCCAATATATATTTAAAAAAGAAATAACTTACTCCAACATTTGGAAAAAGGAGCCTATTGAAAACATGAAACCTCTAAAGTGTTATTTGAATGCCAGAAAAGCCATACTTTAAAAAGCCAGGACAGAAATGCCAAGAGGAGCACGAAGGAGCGAGCCAGAAAATCTAACATGTTCATTTCCACCCTGTTCACGAGCTGGGCGAGATCTGCCGCTTCCTGGGCAGCTCTGAGTGTTAGTTGATGGACAGTCCCTGCCCTCAGTGGCACAAGCCTGGTCTCACAAAATATAAATGAGCTCATAACCTGGACTTAAAGAAAGATTCTTAAGTAGAAGAAACACCAACTCAGAAACATGCACCTTATGATGATACCTACATTTAGCTGTGACTTTGTACCCGCCCAGCGGAGGGTCATGGCCTTCCACGGCATCAAATCCTGCTGACACCAAGACAATCTCTGGATCAAATTCCTGGGCAGCTGGCATGATCACAGTCCTGCAGAGGAAACAACACAAAACTGTTAAAAATTAAAAGAGCTTCTTTCTTCATTACATAAATTGCCAATCTGAAAAACCCATAGGATGATATTTTCATTAAACCAATCCTCACGGTCGCTGTCCCAAAGCAAAGTCCACACTTCAATTAGTTTTTCTATAGTCACTCTTTTTTCTTTTTTTCTTCATTCTGCACTTGAGAAAAAAAAACAACCAAAAAACAATAATGCAGGTACATGTGAAAGCCTCTAATATTACACACACATCTGTGCCTGCTTTATCCTGCTGCCTATAAAAAGCTGCCTCTTCCAGGGAAGTGACTAATGGTTTACAGAGAGTACTCAAAGCCTGGACTGCTCCAGTTAGTGCGAACTTGGTGTAAATTTGAACTATAAATTTCTTTTGGGAAAATGTTTGCTTTCCAAAGTTGTTTTTTTTTTTTTTCCCTTTTTTCCTTTTTTCTTTCTTTTTTTCCCTTCCCCCCCCCTTCTTAACATTTTCAAATGTTTGTCGAGGTGGGGGGTGACTCTAGCAAAGGGAAAACATGAAATTCCCTTAATCAAATCCAGACTATGTTGTTAAGCCTTTCCAAGGTCAGGCATAACAGGAATGTGACAACCACAAACTAGTGACAGCAACCCCTGCTGGTGTCAGGAAGATAATTCAGCCCTTCACAGTCACACAGATTACACTTTTTAACCCCTTCCTTGACAACATTTCATGAGGATATTTTGTTGCTTTGTTTTTGGCCTCCTCCAATACCGAAGCATAAAGGATGTGTTGAAGGAGAAGATAAAACCCTGCATTCTGCACTTGCAGATGCATCCTTCCAGGCTGACTTTCTGAAGGGGAGGTGTCAAGATGGCTTTTACAGTAGTATGACAAATGTTGAGCCTGTGATGTCTGCACTAATTCAAGGGGACAGCATTAACATTAAAAGGCAAACACACAAATGAATGTTTTATTCCAAGTGCATTAAGTCGAGTAAATCCCAGTTGGTTTGTACTGGTCAAAAGTTCAGATCAGCTTTGTGCATGTGTAGTACTACCTGTCTTAGTTCAACATTTATCTATCTATCTGTCTATCTATCTATCTATTTATTATTTCATCAACTCAGGCTAAAGAGATCTTGGTTTTGTGAAAAATTAAGGTTTTCTGCACCAGAAAACCTGATATTGATAATATTTTAACACCTCTTCAGCTTTTCCTTCAGTTTAGTTTTTGAGTTGTGTTTTATCAATTTTATTTTGCTCTGATTTCCTCAAAGGTAATTTTAATACTTGGAAAGTGGTCCTTTTACTTGTTAGCAAAAAAAAAAAAAAAAAAAAGGAGAATTTAGACTAAGTAAAAGGTTTTCATCAGGGCATACAGCATCTCAGTGAATATTGTTTTACATTAGAAAAAAAAAAAAAGTAGAGACAATTGCATTTTTATGCTGATTTCACTGAAATTGCACCAGGAAAAGTGATGGAATTTGTGAAATGCTTCCTTTTTTAACATGTCATTAGTAAGTCTCTAACAAAGTATGGATTCCAGCACTGAGCATTGCACTTTGAGAAGGACCTAGAGTGACTTGAGAGGACAAAACAAAAGTAAAAATTCTGTAAAATGTGACCTAAGTGAATAAAATGATAGAGTTACGATTATTTGATTCATATAACATGAGAGCAAACATGATAAAAATCCATGAATACGCAAGTGCTAAGTGGTTGTCCCACATGGGTCACCAAACTGGAAAAACATGGACTTGATGGGTGGAGCACTGCTGGATAAGGAATTGGCTGGATGGTGGTATGCAGAGAGTGGTGATCAAGGGCACAATGTGCACCTGGAGACCAGTGCCAAATGGCATCCCTCAGGGGTCAGTGCTGGCACCAGTGCTGTTTAACATCTTTGTCAGTGACATGGACAGAGGAATCAGTGCAGCCTCAGCAAGTGTGCAGATGGCACCAAGCTGTGTGGCACAGTCACTTGCTAGAGGGCAGGGATCCATCCAGAGGGACCTGCACAGGCTGCAGAGCTGTGCCCAGGCCAACCTCATGAAGTTCAACAAGGCCAAGTGTAAGGTCCTGCACCTGGGTAGGCACAATNGATTCTATGACCCAAGAGGAAAGAAATAATCTGTTCTTCATTTCTGCTGTGGATAGGATGTGAAGTAGGTGCAGCAGGAAAGATGTAGCTCAGACATAGGGAAGAAGCTTTTTAGTAGCAAGGAGAGATAATATAATTGAAATAAAAAGCTCAAGAAAACTGAAGAGTCTCCAACTCTTTTATAATAGGTAAAACAAATATTATAAGGCTTGCTACAGGTTAAAGCTGACATGGCCCTGAGGCAGAAGGTCAGATTACTTCTCTTCCAGGTTGTCTTCCACTACGTATAACAGACATATGAATAACTACATGAGGTACTACAGGCTAATCTCCACAAAGGTAGGGAAGATACCATAGGAATAAAGATCTCCTACACAATCACATTTTCTCTTTCTCATGTACATCCCTTCTGATACTCTCATTGTCATTGCCTGAAGTAAGACATACTTTCCAAACATCCCCACACGTGGCATGGATTTTGATTAGTGATGAGGACTGTGGCTGATAGGCAGTCTTGATCTGTCCCCATGGCACCACATATCTTACACGTTGAAAGAAGGAGGGATCCTATGGAGAACCTTCCCTATTTGCACCCACTTGAGCTTTTGCCCTCCTCCTCTCCATTCGAATTCAAATTCAAGTCAGGTTCTGGTTTCTATTTCTTCATGTCAAATAAAGTGGCAGCACCCTGGAGTACAGCACAGACAAAGTTCAGGAGCCAGAGGATGGATAGAGTGTGTTCAGTGCAGGCAGAAGCTCTGGAAATTTCAAGTCGCTGCGCACCAACAAACCTAACCAGACTAACACAGAATGAGATTTTTGAGAGACTCCTCATTTGGAACTTTGGGAAAACCTACCACATTTCTACCACATTTCAAGACCTTGCTCAAAAGCATAAAGATGTCAGCACATGTTTTTATAACTTGGAGAAAACAATGCACTTGACCCTTAATCTCATTCTCAGAAGCAGCGAAAAATTGTTTAGCCACAGTTTCTTCAAAATTTTTTTGTCAATAAATAAGTCTGACATGAAAACTGCCAGCCACACTGGCTAGCATTAGGGAAGCTCTTAAATACTGAAAGCAAGATATTTCAACACAAACCACCAGGAATAGCTATTAACACCATCTTTAATAGTAGTGACTGAGAAATAGCAGCATATTCATAAATCGCGACAGAAATGCTATAGAGGGAACTCGGCTAAAGGCAGGAGAAGGCTGTAAGGATAATAACTGCAGGCAGCATTTAGAATTCTCAGTGCTGTTACTCCTTTTGGTGTCACTTGAACTTGCACAACTAAAATAAGACCCAAGAGGCTTTTCCTGAAAGAATGATTTCTTTTAAAACTGTACACACTGTCCCTTGAATTCCATCAGAAGAATAGCATCCTACTTTTGCTACAAGGTTCACAATTTATGACAGAACTTTGGGCTCAAATATTTATGACAGAAACTCACAAGTTTATGACAGAACCATTTTGAACTCACAAATTATGACAGAACTTTGTTGCTGCTACTCTGCATACTATGTACCAGAAGAGTTAACTTACGTGCTCACAAGACCTGTGCTCTTCATTGCTCTTTCATACTCCGTAATTTTGAGGGACTTGGAATGTCAGAGCTCATCCATCCTATACTGTTCTTCATTTAACACTGAATAGGAACTCTAAGGACTATCCTTTTAAAAGACATTATGGAAAATGTAATCTATTTACTAGGACAGCAAGTATGACTCTTCCTTAAAACACCTCAGGATGTCAGTGATTCTTGTTACAGCAGCCAAGACTACTGCTTGGTCTTTCAGAAAGATGATAGCCACAAGTCTCTCAGTTACAGAGAGGACCACATTATCAGTAGTTTACAGACGACACCAAGTTAGGAGCAGGTGTGGATCTGTTGGAGAGTAGGAGGGCTCTGCAGAGGGACCTGGACAGGCTGGATGGGTGGGCAGAGGCCAATGGGTTGAGATGGAACAAGGCTAAGTGCAGGGTTCTACACTTTGGCCACAACAACTCCAAGCAGTGCTACAGGCTGGGGACAGAGTGGCTGGAGAGCAGCCAGGCAGAAAGGGACCTGGGGGTGCTGGTAGAGAGTAGCTGAANACTATTCTATGATTCCATCTAGTTCCTGAATGTCTGTCCTGGTCTCCCTCTACATCAGTGAAGAAACATTAAGGATTGCTCCCCTTTTGAATGAGTACTGTGAGATCTTTGCTCAGAGAAGAGCAGCTTAATGTTTGGGAACCAAAGGATTTTGTTTTGGATATTGTGTAGGTAGGACCTCTCTAATATTTATCTTGCTTTGGTAGGAACTTCTTTGAGGCCCAAAACACAGATGTAAATTTCTTCACAGAAGCAATAGATACTTTACTCTCTTATAAAGCGCTCTAAGAAATCACATGCATATATTGTAAAATATGGAATAAATTTCATCAGGATAGAAACAAAGGTTTTTTTGCTTTGGCCACCTCTCAGACTTTGGTGTCTTCATTGTGCCTGAATAACTGTAGAAAAATGTTTTGAGGTTGGAAGCTGTAAAGAAAGCCTATACAAAGAGCTAGATTCCATCCCTTTTTTCGCCCTGAAAAACCTCAGGAGCTCACTGCTACCCTGTAAACAGCATTCATTGACTTGAGGACAGTGAGGACAGCTGGACAAGCAGGGACAGCTCATGGTTGTTCGCTATCTCTCGGGAGAATCACCAGACCCTCTATCTTGCCTCATGCCCACCTCATCTTACACTCTGGAAGGCACAGCAAGGTGCAAGGAAGAGAAGTCATACACCAACTGCCTCCTCAGGAGCTCTGTAACTGCAGCACTTCCCTTTCCGATTGCCCAAGAACAGAATCCTCTGAATCAGATCATAACAGAAATATGCTTTGTTTAAAAAAGCACGCAGCTAGCATTGGTCATATGCTAACAGATATTCATGTTAACCTTCCCAAATTCCTCAGACCAACCCCATGCTCAGAAGTCAGGCTGCAGCTGGCAGGATTTGTTATGGTGCAAGGGGTCAAAACCGCTCACCAGAAATCCCTTGCAAGGATGCAGAGGCAGCCTGCACTCAGATCTAGGTAGGAACAGTTACTATCCTGCTCCCAGCTGGAGGAAGAAATATGACTTGGCTTCGGTCCATGGGTTACCAGACAGGTATAGACTGGAGACTGGCAGACCTTCTGCTTCCTGCTTGAAGCCAGCTGGGCTGCAGGGGTTATCAGCAAATAGAACTTAATGCTTGGATCCTTCTCGACGAAATGAGCATTTTTCATCAGAAGAGAAGTTAATTTTATTCTTCTGCTATGACTCACTCTCTCCTCTACTCCCTTCTCCAAAGAAAATAAAACACATAAAAGAGATTATTTATTTTCTGTGATCCTGAATTCTATAGAAGTGTAAATATTTGGTATACTGCATTCACCTAATGATGACAGCAGAGTTACAGGGGCATCTTGCCTGGCTGACTGTTTCTTTCTTTTCTCTCACATTGACATTAATAAACATGTCAAAGTCTGAAAACTTGAGCAGCTGGATCACAGGAATTATTTATCCATGCTAAACTGTGCAGTTACAATAAAACTGTGTCCTTCATCCCAAGTTAGTGCAGATACACTTCTTAAGCTTGGTGGTACTGGGAACAGAGCATGTGTCTGGGAAGTTGAAAAGATTCCTTTTTGTCCCACTAAAGAGATTTCCCCAAAGAATTAATATGTTCCATTTGGGTACGCTGCTGTTTGCAGAGCAGCCAAGGGATGGCTTCCAGTTGGGTGTAGTCCTAGAGAAAACATCAGGCATGTGATCCTCCCCTCCCCACCAATCTGAACATCATTTGCAAGACATTAAAGAGATCCTACCAAGGGACTCCGTTCCTTTTATTCTGCCTTTCTATTTTTGTATGTTTAAAGCGCATAGTTAGGATGCTCCCAAACATTTGTTCTCCCAGAAGAGATTGCAGAGAAGTACCCAACCCAGAAGTTACTTTGCATGTACCATCACACAGGGCTGGAAATCTCCAAAGAAAATTAAGCTGATGTTTATAGCTGCAGTTCTTTTGCTGTGTTGGTAATTTAAAAAGGAAACGAGCAGAATACCAGCCCAGGACAGTCATTTATGTAACTGAGACAAATAATCCACACAGTTCTAAAACTGCAGATTCAGATGGCTTAGTAACATAAATTATTTGTTCTTTCCCCAGAATCCTCCAGCATTTTCATCCAGCAATCTCAAAGTACTTTCAGAATGCTAATAAATGGAAAGGCTCATATCTTCAGCTGGTATAAATCAGTATAACTGTTTCTGATTGCATAGTCAGAATTTCTTGTACCCACTTCACAGATGAATCAGTTAAAACTAAAAGCTGGTACAAGACTGAAGAAATTACTTACTTGTCCCTGGAAAAACTTTGAAAGAAAACACAAAAGACTCTAAGTCCACTGCTTCAAGTAGTAGAAAGCACTGTAAAAGCACTGACATTTATTCAGCTACCCTGGGCCTCTATTTTGCAAGAAATACATGCAATGCATTAGTGGAGTTAGGGTCTGGGGATTGCCACCAAATGGAGACCCATTCCTTCTTTGAAAGAATGTCAAGCCTGCCTGCAGCTTCTCAGTTTCACATCCTGCAAATAAAATATTGCTCCTGTGTTGCCCTACCTTAAAATTGCACGAGTTTAAGTATGCTGCTGAGTGCATCCTGATAGGAACAGATCAGCAAGTATTGGAAAGATTGCCCCAGCAGATATGTGGAACTTGAGTTATCTATTATTTTTATGTGTTGTTTGCACACATAGTAATGTAACACAATAACAACTGCTGTCTGTCCTCACAGAAGGCTCCGTAGCACTTCTGTACAACTATTGGATGGGGTTTTTTTTCTCCACATTAACTGAGTTTATGTTAATGACTCCTATTAAAACTTTGGTTTACCTCCATAACATTTTGTTATGCCAGTTCTAGTATCAGCACAAGTTCACCAAGGCCAGACCTAAGAATTTTCCCCCAGATTTCTTGCTGTCATCTGACCATCATCTCTGTTCTGGACTTAACCTCCAAGGTATAACTAAATTCTGCAGGTTTTATCTGTATTAGTTTCTGAATTACATTTTTTTTTATATATGAGTTTTAATTTTATGGCCTTTAGATCTTTCCTTTTATCCTTATAGGTTTCCTTTTTATACCTTTTTAATAATTATTTTCTCTTTTTTTTTTTTTTTCATATGCACAGTCAACATTCTTTTTTGCTTCACTTACTTTCTGGAGATACAAACCATATTTTTATTTTATTCTTCAAGGGGCAAACAGTACTACAGCAATACAAAACCCTCACCACAGTAAAGCATGGTTATTTCCCTGGGATTTACACATGGTATTAAATTTAAGCACATGCCAAAGAGTTTAAAGGGCCAAGGATGCACCCAAGTTAGTAATGTCAAATGTTCTAATTCTAGGTGCTGCTGACTGAAAAGATTTAGAAGCATCATCAGGTTTGTGGGGTTTGTTTTATTTTTTTTTTCTCCTTTATTTTATTTTTTCTTTTTGGCTTTTGAAGACATTTTCAGAGCCGAAGGCTATTATTTGTGGGTTCCTTTTTAAATGAATAATTATTTTGGCATCCTGCATGCAAGTTTCCTGAATTCTATTACAGCTGGAATTGCAACATCTTAGGCCCTCAAAAAACATAAGAAATATTGACTACAGCATCTGCTGATCCTTCCATTTTAATTCTTATTTAGAAGGGTGATTTTAGTGTCATTACAAGGACTCTTCTATAGTTTTTTTTCCTACAGTATGCCTCAGTTAGAGTTTCTGAACTACAAGAAGAAGAACCAAAATAAGAAAAAGCTAGCAAACAGGGAAAATCTGGCAAAAATATTACTTTCTGGTTTTCAGAATTCACTTAAACATTAATAGCACAGTCAAAGAAAAATTATCTAGCTTCTAGAGGTAGGGGCAAATGCATACACACAGGTTGAATGCACACCCACATCCATTCCAGAACCAAGTTCAGTGATATTAAGGGATTATCTAGAAGTTATGGTAAGTAAGCTTGCTCAAAGGCTGTGGATCTAAGTGTCTCTCAGATGGTCATATGCTGAAAGAAGAGGTTACCTTGGAAGGATGAAAGGCTTCCAGTTATCCAGTGTGCACATATAAAGCCTTCTATGGAAATACAGGCCAAGACAGCAGATGGAATAGCAGGATGTCTCCTTGCAGAACACTTTCACCCTGAGAAGTGACTGAGTGAAAAAAAAAAAAATCTACATCTTCCATTAAATGTTCCTCTGCCTTTTTAAACCTTATTTGTGGCCACACTGGCACGACGAAGGAAAAAAAATTACTGTCCTTTTATCTTCTATTTATTTCTCACATCTCATAATGAAAGCTGGTTGGTACCATGCCATCTTGTGCAACATAAATAAAACTTATTTACTAAGTGCCAGCTGGTAGCTAAAGGAATGATGATGTGGCTTCCAAAAGCTGTACAACTGAAGATGATATATGAGGAGGAGGAAATAGGGGTTTAATTTGCAAAGATGGGGCTTAAAATAAAACACAGCAGGACTTAAAATAGTACCACCAACACTGAGAAAGTAGGATGCAAACATTTTATGCCAATTATTTCTCTATCAAAGCCATTCTAACATGTATGGGAAATGGGATTGATGCATGCATAGACATTACCAAATGTTACCCTCAAGTCTTATTTAAGACAGCAGTTTTCATTGTGTGTCATATAAAAAAAAAACCAGTTTGGTGCCCATTTCTTCTTATGGAGTTATTATAGAGAAGAAAATTGTAAATAAGAAGTAAAATTTTAGAAGCTTTTCTGCCATAAATATAACAATAAGTACATTTGGGGTATTTCAAGTTTTCTGATTTAAAATCTGCAAGCTTTTCTGCCATAAATATAACAATATTTGGGGTATTTCAAGTTTTCTGATTTAAAATTTGCAAGCTTTTCTGCCATAAATATAACAATAAGTACATTTGGGGTACTTTAAGTTTTCTGATTTAAAATTTGCATGGCAACTTAGAAAACTTATTACATTTCTGTCATGTCTGAGTACTCTACAAAACAACTGTTGGGTTTGCCTTTCCAGTAAGCAATGTCTTTCAACAGTATTTTATCATGAATTCAGTGGGTTTGGCTTCAAATGTTAACATAATAAACTAATAATACTGCTAAAGCAGTTCACTGCTCCCAGTAAATGTCATTACATAGTAATAGAATTGCCCCTAAGAAAGAGAAATAAAAAAGAAGTGTTATACTATCATAGAATCATAGAAGGGTAAGGCTGGAAGGGCCCTCAAGGATCACCCAGTCCCAACCCCCTGCCATAGGCAGGGACCCCTCCCACTAGAACAGGTCACTCAAGGCTTCGTCCAGCCTGGCCTTGAACACCTCCAGGGAGGGAGCAGCCACAACCTCCCTGGGCAACCTGTGCCAGTGTCTCACCACCCTCACTGTAAAGAACTTCTTCCTAACATCCAGTCCCAATCTCCCCTCTGCCAGTTCAAACCCATTGCCCCTTGTCCTGGCATTGCAAGACCTTGTCAATAGTCCCTCCCCAGCCTTCCTGTAGATTAAATAGATGTAAATGCATACCAAGATGTATTGCATGCATAAGAGTTCACAAGATGAATGACAGCATTCCTCTTTGAGGAATTTCATATGTCTATGAAAAAGCATATCATTTTGAGCATGTTCTACCTTTCAGTATACTTTTGGAGTACTTGACACTTCCAAAGTTGCTTAGCAATCTAAAAACACTTTAAGAGCAAGGAGAGTGTAGGAGCTATTTGACTTAAACACTCTACAGGAATGGTAGGGTTGGAGAAAGGGAAGAAATGCTGGTGTCATAAATAAGCTAAAAAGAGAAAAGTGCTCTGGAGTATCAAGTTTGCCTCTATAACCAAGGTCTACTCATCTACTTTACAGAAAAAATGGTCTTCTGAATAAGCTGAAAACAGAAGAGTGCTCTGGAGTATCAAGTTTGTCTCTAGGACCAAAATCTACCCATCTCTTTTACAAAAAAAAAATAGTGTTCTGAAGAAGCTAAAAAGAGAAGAGTGCTCTGCAGTATGAAGGTTGTCTCTAGGACCAAAATCTACCCATCTCTTTTACAAAAAAAATAGTGTTGTGAATAAGCTAAAAAGAGAAGAGAGCTCTGGAGTATGAAGGTTGCCTCTAGGACCAAAATCTACCTTTCTCCTTTAAAAATACCCAAACATTAGGCAAGCTTTTCAGTTTGGGCATATGGCATACAGTTTCACAAACAGCTGGAATGAGGAAAACACACAACCTAAAATTTAGTGCTCTTGGTTGGACAACAGTTTGGTTTGCAATGTTAACAATAAGCTCATATCACCACTAGATTTTAAAGTCCAGAATTTAGAGCTTCCATTTCTTAGAACAGTGAAATGTGGGGAAGAAGGAAGGGTAAATCTTATTCAAAAACATGCCTGAGGAGATGAATTGGAGAGGCTGCATTTTTCTTAGGGCTAATAGGTTTCAGTTGATAGAAGATACAGAAATGCCTTGGAAAAAAAAATACTTTTACCACAGAATTTGCTAAATTTCTGAAAAGCTTGTTTTGCCCAGAAGGTTGGTTGGTTTTTTTTTCTTTCCTTTTAAATAAAAAGCAAACATTTTCAAATTTTTCATCACCATTTGCAGAAGCATAATTTTTCACATGCATTGTATTCAAGGGTGTGAAAACAAAGGACCCAAAGTTGTCTTTTTGCTCACAGTTTTCTACACATTTTCTTTTGCAAATGCTATAAATCCTTCTTGTGTAAGGACTTATACTTCCTTCCACATACTTGTAAATACTTTTAAAGGTATTTTCTCTCTGTGTGTGGTTTTCTGGTTTATCATTAAACAGAAATTTCACAGGTTTCTGGACAGTTGCCATTACTTTATTATATATTATGTTGTCACTATTACTTTAAAGTAATGCTGCCCAGAAAGTTACTCATATGGCTAATTTTGTTTTTCAGTTCTTACAAGGTATTCTTTCAGAGGAAAGATACAGACATATGCCACTTCCTCTTGGTTTTTTGTTGTTTTTTTTTTTCCTGAGGAATGACAATCATTGGGAGAAAAGCAACATGGACCTTTTCTTACATTCAAACCAGGTTAAGTGACATGATCTGAAGCAGGATGCTACAGGCAACAAAAGTACCCAGCACTTCTTAATTAGTAAATTCAGGCCTATTTGTTTGTCTCATGATTGGCAGAAATTTGTCATTGGAATTTGGGTCACTTTTTTCCTTTTCTTCCACCTGAACATAAGGAAAAAGTACTTTGAGGGTGATGGAGTACTGCAACAGGCTGCCTAGAAAGGTTGCAGAATCTCCCCTGGAAATATTTAAAAGCTGCCTGGATGCAGTCCTGGGAAACCTGATCTAGATGAACCTGCTTTAGCAGCAGGGTTGGACTAGACAATCTCCAGAGGTCCCTTCCAAACTCCACCACTCTGTAATTGTGTGATTGAGACCATCTCAATACTCTAGCATGTATTTAAAGAGATCAGCTGGGCTTCATTCTGAAAGGCAAATCTACAGCATCCCTACCCAACAATGTTTTAGATGCCACAGAAACACCAAGTATTCTTGGTTTACATTGAATGGTGCTTAGTGGAACCCATACTGATGAAGTTTTAGTGAGGGTTTAGAGGAAATATTTTCAGACAATGTAAGGTAACCCAGGAAAGCACTTTTTAATCCCTGCCCTTCCCACATCCACCCCAAACTTCTCAGAAAGACAGAAAATATATGTGGGAGCAAGGGGAACTTCTCACGTTAAAGAGCCAGTCCCTGGGTACCACATAATGTAATAAACTACAACTCTTTCTGGTACAGCTTCAAATCAAAGCTACTCTTTGATTAGAAATGTCATCTGGTCTTGGCTCTGGGTACTTTAGAGGACTTAGGACTTCTTCTACAGTATCCTATTCCTCTCTCTTTTACACTCACTTTGCTCAACAAAATAGAGGAAATATGATAGACTCCAAAGACAGTTTGGATGTTGTGCTTGAATATATAGTTTAGGGGTGAGCCTTGTGGAGTAGGGTTATTGGTTGGACTTGGTGATCCTGAGAGTCTTTTCCAACCTGAATGTTTCTTTGTGATTCTGTGTGTGAAAACTGCATGCCAGTATTTAGTAATTAACTGAACTGAACTCAATTCACACACAAAAAAAGGTTCAGAGAGTAGTATCAGGTAGGGTAATGCTTTAAGATATGAAACATCTATTACTTAAAAACTCAAGTCAAAGAAAGGACTGGAGGGAACTAAGGCTTAGGGAAGTATGAATTCAACAATGACACGTTGAGGACAATGGGAATTTTGTTTCTGATGCCAGTAGTATGAAAACAATAGGAATGTATACCTGAAATTCAAAGTGAAGCATTCTCACATTGGAAAAGATTAATGTCACAAACAGAAAGTTTAATAAAACACAAAAGTAGAGAAGGAATCTGTGCATTAACACAGCATCTGAAACAAAGCCCAAGATGTTCAGGAGAAATTTAAATTTAAATTAAAAAAAAAAAAAAAGGCTATACATTCCCATTATTAGGCACAACGAGGGAAACAACTTCTTCTTGACCCCATCTGGAGTCCTGTGTACAGTTCTGGAGCCTCCAGCACAGGAAGGACATGGAACTTTGGAGCGGGTCCAGAGGAGGCCACCAAGNAATAAGGACTGACAACACCACCATGGAATTCAGGAATAGCATGACTCCTGCAAAAAAAAGTTTCTAGTTTGATTTTTTTTTTTCAACAAGGAAGGAAAAGTGAACAGCAAAGAACTCGAAATCTCAGCCTGAGAAACAAAATATGACAATGCAGATATACTACAATGTGATTTAATGTTTTGCTTCACTGTGAAAATGCAGATATACTACAATGTGATTTAATGTTTTACTTCACTATCATTGACTTCATGGAGCCAACTTTTCTCCTAGTAGATTTCATCTGCCATTTGCAAAGGAAAGTGGAATGTCTTGTGGTCCTAGACCAACTGTAACTCTTGCATGTGGAAGAAGCTTTTGTTTGTGCCAAGCGTTTACAGCAGAAAGGCAATTCCACTCATCCCAAGAGAGCCACTCTGATGCAATGCTAATTTATTTGCCAGTACACTCATTTACACCAGCTCTTCATGAAGGTCAGAGGAAAAAATCAAGGTGGAGTTTGGGATTTACCGAAGATCATATGCAATTATAGATTGTTATTTCCGAATTTGCCTTTCCCCCATGAATTTATGTCTCTTCTGTTACAAAACTGAACTGCTCACACCTCTTTTAATCATTTTTGGATCCTATCTGGAGTGATAAATTAGACAGTTCCTCAACAGCATGAAACACAAAAGACTTTGCCTACCATATGTTACAGTAATAAAAGACAAAGCTGTTTCCCATTATTGGTTGGTCCACCCTCATGTAAGAAGTTGCCCCAGAAACTGAGATTGATTAGAACTTCAAGAAAATGTAAGGATTAACAGAATCACATCGTTTGTCTGGCTCAGTTTACAAAGCTGAAACTAGCAACAAAAACATTCCTGAGCACGATTCTCACTTCTAGCTTTATTTGTGTTGCACTTATCTCTCAGAGTGACAGCCAAAATACTACATTAACTTAGAGACTGAGTACATCAGCAAAGTAATTGTCATAAATGGAAGTAAAATGTACATTCAGGTCAACTTCACTTAAAAGGAAAACAAAAAAAAAAAGTAAAAAAGAAATAGTTGTTCCTCCAGATTTGATATGTGGATTACACAAGGCATCATGCAATTAAAAAAAAGAAATATATTTGATAAAACATTAATTTCCCAAGTATTTCATTGACCCCTTCAGGAGTTAATTTCTCTCCTACGGATTTGACTCTAATCAGCGTTGTTGTGCTTATTGCAAAGGAGTTAACATTTATTTATTAAGCCATTTTACAGTTTTAAATTCTTTATTTGAAATTGCCAACAGAGCTTGAAAACTGTGTAAAGGACCAGACCAAAAGTAGGCCATTTTATGTTGCTATCTTTGGATAATCAACAATCCTGAAAACTCTGTAAAGACCTCTTTGCTGTGAGTTCTTCAATTCCAGTTGCCAACCTACGTATAAACCCAAGGAATTTTACATCAGCTGAGAAATTTGGCACACTCTTCCCATCTACTCTTGGTCAAAAATTACTCTTCCAACATAAAATTGCCAAACCTGTCAGAGGGAGTTGTGCAATTACACTGATTAGGAGGAAGTTTTTATCATTGCTAATACATGGGAGGTCATCCAATAGATTTTGGAGTTGTGGCCCCTTGAAGAAATGTTAGAAGACTCTTGGCACCTAAGCAAAAAGTATTTGTCAGCCCTTCAGCATGTAACAGCTAAGGAAAAAATTACCTACTTAAATCTGCAATCTCTGTATTGTTTTTCTTTAGGACAGTTCAGTCTTTGGAAGAAAAAACAGACCTCTAAGTTAGCAATAATGTTAAGGATAGCTACAGATCATCTAAGCCAGTTTTGATTTTGCAGTCCTACTTTCAGCACTTCCTGACTTTTGTGAATTTGTAGCATTAATTTGGGCTATTAATTGGGAAAAAAAAGAGGGTTTTAATTCTCATTTGTTAGGCAATCCAGGCATTTTTTCTTTTTCTTACCCAGTTCTGCACACTTGCAGACATTGCTGATCAAGTACTTTGCAACAAATTTTCTTATCAAGTGCCAAATGAGTTATTTGTGTTTGTTATGTTATTTATATTGTATACCTGGTACAGCTTTGAAAAGGTATTGCAGTAGCACAAATATCATTTTAAATTTCACAGCACAGCCTTTAAATAGGTAGCAGATTCTTTAATTTATTTTATGCTTTGAATTCTAGCACAAATCTGAGCTTTTAGTGGTAAATCTTCAAATTCAACTCCAATCTTAAGCAGTAGTTGATGCTCTGGCACTGGAAATCCCAGCAACTTGTCAGTCCAAGTGGAGACCCAGTCAGGAAAGAAATAGTTATTGTTGGAGAGACTTGACTGTGGCACAAGAACTTGCAGAGTCTTGCTTGCTACAACACAAAGCAAAAGAGCTTTCTCACCACCTCACTGCACTGCTTTCTTCACTAAAAAAGCAATGATAGAGATGAGGAGTATAAAGGGGAAACAGTACTTAAAAAGAAGCTGATCCTGCCAAGGTTGATAGTTTCTATCTTCCCTCTGGCTCTACTCCATTCTCTTTAAATTCCACTGAATTACTGACGGAGAACTCTGGCCCAATCATGTTAAAACCAAAACAAAATCAAATTTAAAAACCAGTGGCTAAACCAATAATTGAGTATTCTAATTTGTAATCTAAGAAATCCATTTAGTAGGATTGCTAACTATTGGTGAATACAGCTCAAGAATGGCTTAAAGAAGTTGTTGCAGTTCTAGAATAAGTATTCTAGAATAAGTATCCCAGCACAGGAAGGACANGTGGCTGCTCCCTCCCTGGAGGTGTTCAAGGCCAGGTTGGACAAGGCCTTGAGTAACCTGTGCTAGTGGGAGGTGTCCCTGCCTATGGCAGGGGGTTGGAACTGGATGATCCTTGAGGTCTCCTTCCAACCTTACCATTCTATGATTGATCTATGATTTCTATAATTTATGCAGATACAGCACAGATAAAAAACACTTAAAATTGAAAAAGGCATATGTTGTTTCAACAGCTACAGGGTAGAGAAGCATCTTCCAATTTGGCTCTGTTTCTCACTGCAAGTGAAGCCAAATCCTGATAAACAATTCATTCAGACTTCTGCTTTTTTCTAACAGTTCCATAAGTTAAAACAACCAGGTGGAAGTTTTAAGTCACAATCTGATAGAAATGTAAATAATGATTCAATGATCTACTATTAAGAGAATGAACATTATTATTGTTGCTGTTATTATTATAATTGTCACTATCATCATTATCATCGTCATCATCATCATAATAATCACAATATATTATCATTATTACTATTATTATTATTATTATTATTATTATTATTATTATTTCAGGCTTATGTGAGAAAAAAAGGTGTTCTAGGATATACACACACACACACACACATATATAAATATATATAAAAAATATGGGTTTTATTTATCTTCTTATCCATGCATTCTATTTTAGGATCTCTACAGCTCTAAAAGGAAGTATATATTAGCAAAGAATAGACCTCAAGGGGTTTGAAGTTTGGTTCTCATAAGCATGTAAATTGTTTGATGTTTATTTCAATCTTATCTATTCAAGGTCACCAGTACTATCAGAATATCCTGTTATAGAATCTCTGGTTCTAATTCCAAGATGAAAAAGATTCACAAAGTTTTGCCATAGCCTTTTAAAAAATCCTGTTAAAGATTTGTTTTATTCTGAAGTTGGACTGGGGGGTATCAGCTGCCTTTTTATTTTTTTATTTTATCCAGACTAGTTCCATCATGTCTTGTGTAAATCATTATAGTCTTGTCTCTCTCACTTCATTGGCTTTTTGGCTTCCATCTGTTTTCTCTCATCTTTTTCTCTTCTCTCTCATCTACATTCTCTTTCTACTCTGTTTTCTCTCATCTGCTTGCTCGTTACTGTTAGCTCAGCCTTCTCTCTTCCTCTTTACCTCCCAATTATCTCACAGAAGTGGAGAATGCATGAGACTTGAGAGGTCCTTCCTGAGAGATGCTGACCACTTTTTTTTTCATTTGCAGACTTTAACTTCAGAGGTTTTATTATTTTTTACACAGTCCTGGATGTCTTCACTAACCTTTTCTCAATATTGCCTAAGGCATATTTTGTTCTTATTCCTGGAAGCATTGATTTCTACAGAACCCATTTATACTTTCCATAGAAAAGTTTAAGTCCCTTAGTGTCCTACCTGCACACAAGCCAGCATAACATCATGCTAAGTACTTTACTAATCTGTGAAGGGAGGCTGTAAACATTTTACTGTTGCACATTATTGTATCTGTTGAAGAGCATTCAGGAATTCATTCAGAGCATTCATTTCTCTTGCTAACACAATGAATTTAATAATGGTATTGTGTTAAAAGCAACAAAAAATAGAATAAAATAATAGGATCAGGACCCAAATATTAGTCTGTCACTGGAACTGGCTTCACATAGCCAGCTGAATGCTCTGTAGCTACCTTCGTGACTCCGTGGATGTTGTAACTCCCTGTTCTAAAGCCAAAATCGAGCCATTGATGATCAGAGGTAATCATTAATGCTTATATTGAATTCAGACAGAAACTTTTAGCTTGAAACTATTTATTTGCCTTTCTTAATAAAGAACAACTCTTTGCAAATGTTCAAAACTGTAAAGCAAAGCACTGACCTTCCAGAACTGTGCATGTGGTCTCACTTCCAGTCTACACTAGCGGCTCATTTGCGCATTTTTACCTTGTGATCTCTCCAGTACAGTCCCCTGTGACAGAAGGTGAAATGGAATGCCAAAGGGACTTAGACATGATCACAGCATCAGGTTCATTAGAGCCCCCAGCACAGGAAGGACATGGAAGTGTTGGAGTGNAAGCAGCATTTATCTTTCAGTAAAATGCTGGAGTCACGAATCTGAGTGATTTGGAGCTGCTCTACTTATAAGCAGATATTCAAGACAGCGTTTTTGGAAGGCAGCCACTGGACTGGACTGTATTACAGAATAAATCAGACTGAAAAGATGCTCCCTGTCAAGTTAGAGAATCTTTCAGAAAAGATCAATTACAGAAAGTATCACATTTGTGTGACTATTTGTACATTTGTTAGTGACACAAGCTTATTTCATATACACTGTAAAATCTCAGATGAGCTCCCTTAAGATTTCACACAGATCACAATACCACAAGCTCTTAAATCTACTGGAGAAGTCTCATTTTTTATAGTGCAATGAAGTACAATTAAGGCATGGTCTTCCTCTGTCAGGTCTGAAATTATCTCCATATCAGCTCCTTAGGGAGTGTGTTGAAATTTAGCTATTTAAAAGATCTCCAGCCAATGTTTCTGCTGCTCTGAACTCTCATAAATATTATCAGTTCTAAATTTCTGGAAAGGGTCACTGCTGAGAGGTAGTCCCTTCAGGAGTATACAGTACAACCTGACTAAGTACAACCTCATCCCAGGTTCTTCTTGTTGTGTATTTTGCTCTAGGTGCAGCCAACAATACTGGCTACAGAAGGTGCAGTACAAGGATATAACAAAAAGTGTACAACCAAAGAGGCAAACCTCCCACTTAATTCATCAATAAAGTGAAGTGGGCATTTTGCCCTTGGATATGACTACAATAATGCACACTGCAGCAAGAGACAAAGATGCATAGTTTTAAAATGACTCAGTGTGGGTACTGAAAAACCTTTGTCAGACACACCTGACTTTCTACAGGCTATTTCATACTGCTAATGTAATTTATCTTGGTGCAGTATATTAGCCCCTTTAAAGCTTTTTTTCCCACCAGAAAGAACAGTTTGGAGGCAGACATGAACTAATTATAGTGTGTGTTTACATTTTGACACTGTGTAGCAAAGACAACATCGACTATTATGGATGGTGCATGAGAACTCCTCAGACATTTCCATGGGGATGGGTTGAACACACCTATACTTTCTTTGCAGAAACAAGTATGGACATACCCTGAGACACTGTCTTTGAACAATATCCTGAACCATATAGGGATGAAATCATGGTTAACTGAATTTTTCCAGAAGTATGTAAAGAACTGTTTCCTAGAATAGAGATGAATTTAACCAGGAATGGTATCCAATTCTGGATGCAAAGACCTAACCAAGCACTGCAGAAATCTATAGCTGAGAAGAGGATTTAAACTCACTACATTTCATGGAAACAAAGCAGTCAGCTCAGCTGCAAACATCCAGTGGTTTTTGGGTGCAGGGGACATGTCCTGGCCACTTGCTGACTCTTCAAAAGGGCACAATCTCCCAATATTCTTATACCCATTAGCCACAGTGGTAAACCTCAGCTCCTCAAGCTCAACTCATGTAGCACTGGAGTTTTATATTTTTGAGGACTGAATCAAGAACCTAGTCAGTACAGACAGTGAAGTCTAGCAAGGCACTCAATCAGTGTGCATCCCTGCTTAAGGGTGAGTTACACAGCTCTCTGTATGAAGCTGACTGTATCACCCAGAGCTCCACAATGGGACAGCAGACAACTTGGGCACATATAGATGCCCACATCTCAGAGACTATGGCTGGATTTCTGAATTTGATCCTGAATTCATCTCTGTTTATGTGTTAGTTCTGAATCAAAATTCAGTGCGAAATAAGTCAAAAATCAAAATTTCTTTGATACTATTGAGTCAATCAAGGTTTCAGCAGAGAAGCTCTTCTGGAAAGCCTTATATTAACATTATTTTCCATCAGCTCTTAAGGTATTGGGGTAGAGAAGGTCTCCTGGATAGAGAAAATAGCAGTGTGGATGTCATAGCATGAGAGTGTGAGAGTTCCTCAAAGCAGTGTTACCACTTGTTCTACTCTTTGTGAAACAGAAGACTTTGTGTGCTCTTATTTTTTTATATTTAAATAGCAAGACACTACATTTCTTTATGATACCATGCTTCCTAAAAGATCATTTGGACTATTAATGTTGTAAGTCATAATCCTTGTCTCACTGTACTTTTGATTACATTCACATTTTGCAGAGGCTAAGGTGATTTAGAGGAGCACATAAGATGCTATAATAGCATAGTACAGTAGAAAACATTTATTGACTAGGAGAAGTGAAATCTCTTCAGCTAAAGGAATGGGATTATAGAATTAGTGATCTGATTTGATCCTTGTACTTCTATCTACAAACTTTATAGAGTAAAGTTAAGTTCTGGTGAACAGTGTAAGTCAAGCAGGGGACAGTGACTGAAAAAGCATTTTATTGCAGGAAAAAAAAAATTACCTTCTTTTTCCAAATATAAACTCACCTCTCTTCATGTTCAAAGTAAAATGGACATAAGGAAGCAAACCCTATCTGGATAAACAAAGTTTCAATGAAGATCTGAAAATGTATGCCTGCTTTCCACATTTTCCTTCAGGGTACTACTACCAATTGTTCCTGTACAGCAAACTGAACCTTCTGTTTGTTCTCAATGTCTTGTACATCACTGCTTTTCCAGTTCAAAAATCATAGCCTGATCTGGGCAGCTAATACCCTTAGAATAACTTATTACAATAATTATCTATATTTAACTAAGAACAATGGTATTCATAAGCAGCATGGGCAATACAAGACTTGCCACTTTGTTAATTACACAATCCTCATATGCCACAAATAGTATGGAGCTGCAGTTACACAATAGCTTCCATTAAATAACTTGGGGTTTTAATTTACAATGTGTGAATTATTAGTCTGAGTTTCAAGACATCTAACATAGGATTGACTGCAAATTCCAAGCAATGCTTCGTGTTACTGTTAAGAATTTCACTTCTGCTAAAAATGTTTTTAGCACAACAGTAAATGATATGGGAGGTCTTTTAAATATTTAAAGAAACACTGGATTGGTGTGCATTTTCCTGTGTTTTATTGCAGCACTATCAATCACTGGGGTTATTTTGGAATACTGTACATATGAATTAAATTAAGCAAGCAGAACTATTAGGAGGAATATGCGACTCAAAGCACTCTGCTTTTTCTTATTCCTATGCCTGACCTTGTTAACAAGCAGGTGCAAGACTTCACACTGCAACCAAGAACAATAAAGAATTATGTTGTCCTCATTTTGCTTCTAATTGTTCTTTTCTACAAATCATATTAGCTCCCATTTGTTTTATGTGATATTTGCCATTACGCTCTTTTATTCTTTTCAAGTTTATTGTAGTCATGGAAATAAGAGCACAATCCTTTGATCTCCCACATCACACACAAGTAATCCATGAGAATATAGCATATGCCATGATATGAGAAATGTATCCCAGCTGAATTCCTCAGTCAAAAGAATTATATACCTACGGCATCCTCTGTGAAAGTTCTCTGCTGTGAATTATTCCCACTCTTATTACTGAGTACGGCAATGAAAAGCCACAGTCAAAAAGTCACATGCACATATACCTAAGGTAGGCAATGTCCTTATTAACTTTTACTCTTTTCTTCACCAGGATAAAGGATCCCTGAAAGCAGTCTACAATTACATAAACAAGTAAAGCAGCCAGCATCCAATTAAATATTCTTTATGGCATTTATCTTCCAGTTACCCTCTCGTTACCAACGAGTGTTAAAACCCATGCAATGAAGAACAGACTGCAGTGCTGCCAAATATATGCTGTGGTCATTGCATCTAAAAGAGACTTACTGAACCCAAGTGGTTCAATTTACCTCTTCTTTACACATTCCAAAATGATATAAAGGAAGACTAATGAAAAGTTAGAATCAAAATGTACCTTTTCCATTTTAACAGGAAAGCAGATGGATTTTCTGTCTGGAAATGTTAACGAGAGAGCAAATGGACACACAGAAAGATGGTGACTAATAGTGATGTTTTGGGTTTGTTTTTTTTTTTTAATCTGTCATTTTAAAGATGAAGGAATTTCACAGAAGTATTGAAAGTAATGCAGCCTAACATTTATTCTTGGCTCAGTCAGTGATTTGCTGTGTGGCCTCCACAGTGTTTTGAAAACACACAAGACAAGACTGTTACATCAGACAATGGCTATTTTAGGAATATTTTCCTTAGGATTCCCTTTACTGTATTGCAGATTTACAAGTAATTTTAAATAAGATGGAAATCATGAAACTGTGTAGCCCTCAGCTACCAACATAAAAAAAAGAGACCCTCTTCAGTAATAAGCATTGTACTACCTTAAAGACATTGTTGGAAACCTTGCAAATAATTTGGTTTAACACCCATGGACTTTTTTTCCTGCAATAAAATGCTTTTTCAGTCTTGTCCCCTGCTTGACTTACACTGTTCACCAGAACTTAACTTCACTTTATGAAGTTTGTAGATAGAAGTACAAGGATCAAATCAGATCACTAATTCTATAATCCCATTCCTTTAGCTGAAGAGATTTCACTTCTCCTAGTCAATAAATGTTTTCTACTGTACTATGCTATTATAGCATCATATATGCTCCTCTAAATCACCTTAGCCTCTGCAAAATGTGAATGTAGCCAAAAGTACAGTGAGACAAGGATTGTGACTTACAACATTACTAGTCCAAATGATCTTTTAGGAGGCATGGTATCACAAAGAAATGTGTCTTGCTATTTAAATATAAAAAAATAAGAGCACACAAAGTCTTCTGTTTCACAAAGAGTAGAACAAGTGGTAACACTGCTTTGAGGAACTCTCACACTCTCATGCTATGACACCCACACTGCTATTTTCTCACAAAACAATCTTTTGTATTAGAAGGGAGATTATTTCTTTCTGATAATTGCAATGAATTATTATGATTTCAAAAGATATTTGCTCAGCTCAGAGAGAGATTCACTAGTGCTAATAAAACAGGCATCGTGATGTAACCAGCTCCCTGTGATGCTGGATATGATATTAACAGGTTAAAATCTCACAAAATGTTGATAAAAATATTAAAACCTGCTGCTTCTCTTTAAAGTAGTTAACCAATTTTCCATTCTGCTAACATGAAAGATGTTAAAATGACAGGTCATATGATAGTGAGGAAAACAAAGAAGCCTTCGGGCTTCTCAAATAGGACTCCTTTGTGTTCAAGAATCTTCAGCCATACATACATAACATTTGCATTATAGCATATATATTATTTATTAAATAACATAAGGTGGAACAATCTCACATTACAGAAGCCTTCTTTGTGAAAGTGTTGCCTTAAGGAAAGGGCTGAATACTCTGCAGAATGTATCTTTGTGACATTTCTAATTTTTATGAAGGAATCCAAGACATTTTCCAGCTTTTAAGAAAAACAGAAGTAGCAGCTCCATGAAAAAAAAATAAAATAAAGAGGGGTGGGGTGTGGAAATAATAAAAAATAAAATAAAATGCTCATATTGTCAACAGTAACAGAACTGATGTTTAGAAATAATAAAAAATAAAATAAAATGCTCACATTGTCAACAGTAACAGAACTGATGTTTGGAAATAAAAAATAAAATAAAATGCTCACATTGTCAACAGTAACAGAACTGATGTTTGGAAATAAAAAATAAAATAAAATGCTCACATTGTCAACAGTAACAGAACTGATTTTCCAGTCCTTTCCAATCTGCCTCCTGAGCTTGCAGAAAGAAATATTTGTGTATCTTCAGCTGAACTTCAGAGTTTTGGCCCCACTAAAAAGTAATATTCATCAATATTTCTTTTATTATGTGCTAGTGTTGGTAATGTGGGACCTGGCCCAAATCAGCCAACATTATACACTTTCATCAGTCTCAAGAGGCCTAATCCTTGTGCTGGTTTGAGGCTAATTGGAATATTTTAACGAAAAAAATTAGATCATAGGCTGTGAAAAGCAAACAGTGGTGATGTCTGCTTCACTCATAGGCTTGCTAAGATGAATAAAAACAAGGACACAAGCATAGATAAGACAGAGAGTCTCTGTATCTTGGAGCTGCTGTGTCTTCCGGGCTTCTGTTGTGTAACCCAACTAATCATTCTGCTTCTAACCCCCCTGTGCTGATCCTCCAAACTCACCTTGCACGTAAGGCAGACCCTGGGGTAAGGTAGAGGGGTGGGAAGAAGGTGGAAGGGTGGTTGGGAGCCCTCCTGGGGACTCTGGTTTCTGGGAGGGGGATTGTGTTTCTGTATTACCTTTAACTTGTATATTTCTGTAACTATTCCTGTCTATTGTGTGTATCTCTGCTTGTACATTGTGCTAAGCTGTAAATAGAGCTTCAGACCTTAACTTCCAGCAGGCTGAATCTAGTCTGGGNCATCTCAGCAAGCCTATGAGTGAAGCAGACATCACTACTGTTTGCTTTTCACAGCCTAGGATCTAATTTTTTCATTAAAATATTTCAGTTAGCCTCAAACCAGCACAGGAGAATAACTCACAACTAACATTGCTAAAATATTTCAGTTGTTGCTTGCCCTTACAATATTCCAGAGGAGCCTTTCTGGTTTCGCAGAGCACGTTGCAAGCTCCTCTCAAGATACCAGGCTGACTGTAAGGAGTCGGTTCTGTAGGGTGTCAGGTCTGCAAATACACCATAGGGGTTTCCTCACTTCTTCCCACTTCAAAGCAGCATTAAGAACAATTTCTCTTTATTACAGATTTTAACTAGATTTCTTTCCCCCTGTGATGATTAATTAGGCGTTCGTTACAATTTGCCTGCTTTCCACCTCTAAGAGTAAATGTCCCCTTCTGCTAATCAGGTACAAACAAAATGTTTTGAAAAGCAATCACTTGCTTAAAAAAAAAAAAAAAAAAAAATTTAAAAAAAAATGGAAATTGGGCTTCTGTGTCGTGAGGAATGTACACACATAGCACAGTGAAATTTAACACGGGTAAATGATCTGACTACCTCAAAGTGAAGTTTTTGCCTTCCTACAGTGGCCTTTCACCCTGCCCTTTCCTCCAATCTGAGGAGAGCTGATGTTGATGGAACATATAATGGCTCCTTTCCTGTGTAGTAAAGTCAGCAATAAAGCTCAGTAATTAAGGTGACCGGGGAGGCCCAGCCCAGCAGGCTAGTGGTGTGGCGAACACTTTCAGAACTTCAAACAATATCAAAGTCACTGAAAAACTGGCCTAGCTCGGGACTGGTTTGAATTAAGCCTCACTTCCACACGCACTTTTCAAATCCAAGCTCAAACAAGAAAGCCAAGGCCTTCTGGATTTCATTAGAGCCAATTATCTTATCTGTTTCATCTCAGGCCTGACCCTAAGGCTGGCAAACAGCTATTCAGCGCCTTTGTGTGGTTGTTTGAGAAAGCCTCCAGCCAGCCAATGGCCTGAGGAACTGCTAATTAAAACACAGTTGCCCCCTGCCTTTAGTGATTAAATATTTTCAAGCTTTTGTAAATAATTTTTCCATTCTTTGCCCCGAGCCTCAGAGGTCCAATCCATGCGGTAATTTATTTAGTTCGTCAAAGAATAATGCTGGAAATAAAACTATAATAGAAACTTGGGAGACTCTCACATTGTGCCTAACTCCTGCAAGTGATGCTTCATAAGCTTGCAAAACAGATATGCTGTTTCTTAGGTAATTTAAGTCTTAATAGCCTCTTTGTGTTTCAAGTGATACCATTTTGTTGATAATCCTCATGTTTCCTCAGATCGTAGAATAATGGAATGGTTTAGGTTGGAAGGGACCTCGAAGATCATCCAGTTCCAACCCCCTGCCATAGGCAGGGACACCTCCCACTAGTACAGGTCACTCAAGGCCTCATCCAACCTGGTCTTGAACACCTCCAGGGCAACCTGGACAACCTGTGCCAGTGTCTCTCCACCCTCACTGCAAACAACTTCCTCCTAACATCCACTTTCAATCTCCCCCCTGCCAGTTTAAACTCATTGCCCCTTGTCCTGGCATTACAAGACCTTCTCAATAGTCCCTCCTCAGCCTTCCTGTAGGCCTCCTCCAGATACCAGAAGGCTACTCTAAGGTCTCCTGGAAGTCTTCTCTTCTCCAGACTGCAGAGCCCCAACTCTCTCAGCCTGTCCT